>VWZV01014340.1:168550-191830 GCA_013397155.1 Irena cyanogastra
TGAATGCATGGTTTTAGCTGTAAAATACTCCCTGAATGTTTAATTTGGAATATTAAACTCTTTGGGGGATTTATAGCCTTCTTCACATATGTCTTCAGAAGTATTTATAAATATAAAAAATGAAGATAAAACATAATTTAAATTGAGTCCCTCTACAAATTATAAATGTTTGCTGTTGTTGTAATATACAGCAAAATATTATCAGACATATGGTATTGTTATGTGAACCATATGCCTGCATCACTTGCAGAGCATATGGTAAGAGTTCAAAATAAGCAGCATTATAAAAATATGATGGGATTTAAAAATATATCATTTGTACCGAGAAAACCTTGCTTTTTTNTGCTTTCTTTGTATCTTGATTGTGAGATTCACTGAAAAGACAGTGGCCTCAAAGAGATCTAAAAGCAGATGTTCATCACTGTTCCGTAATCAAGCTGGCAAGTTACTCAAACTGCAGGCATAGCTGTATGTTAAAACTGACGCTGATGTTTTAGGGACAATTACTAGTTTAAGCACCAGCCTGAAAACCTGGATGGTACATGGGCTGATGTAATTATCCACTAATGTAAACAAAGCATCCAAGAACCATTTTGTATTCCATTTCTTTGATTTTATTCAATAAAATGTTGAAAGAATAATAACTATAGAATAATATGTATATTTTATAAAAAGACAGAATATTCTATCTTTTGATGGTGGGGCATGAAATTACTTTGACTGAAATTAAGCAGCTGTAAAAGTGCAATATTTAGTTTCTCTACCCACCTATCTACATATTTTTTAATTTGTTCATTCAAATGAAATGGTTAAAATAGCTTGGTTTTTTTATATATACATATATACAGCTTCACTGTTGGTGTTTCAAAAGCTTGGGGTTTTGCATGTGAGTGTAGTCTTATTCTAGATCATAGTTAGGTTGTAATTTTCGTTTGGTACATGGCACTTGTAAATAGCATGCTCAGTAGGTAGCGACAAGGAGCTGAATCATCACAGTAGAAGACTACAAGAAGTCTTCTTGCAGGAGGTAACTGGAGCTCCAGAGGGAGGGGAGTAACATTTTCCATAGCAGAAATAGATAGAGCCCTCAGATTTCTGGAAGCTTTAGTTCATCTTTTCTTTAAACATCATTCTTTTACTCATTTCTTCTGCATGCTTTGTAAGTACCTTAAACTGAAAAATGGAATTCTTGATCCTCTGTTCTTAGTCACTTCATAAATATCAGATCACTGTGACTGCTGGCAGACCCACGACTGTCCATGTCACTGAGGTCTTTGAGTTTTCTTTTACTTTTCAATTTTCTGACTCTGTTGGGTACATCGGACAGTCTAATTGTCTCCAAATTTATTAATTCTTTTTACTTCATCACATTCTAGATGTGCACAGGCCAGTAGCATTCTCAGCAAAGGTTCTCAGCAGTTCTGGCTTGGAAAACATTACTTCAGTGTACCTGCCACAGTTAAAATCTCTTCCAGACACAGTGGGTCCTCTTCCTTACTTCTTATCATGTCACATGTCATCATCCAAAGTCACTGAGTTCTCTGTACTAGTAATGAGGTCAGATTCATCCATACTTTTCCATGGTGTTTAGCCATCAAGTAAGTCACAGCAAAATAAAGAAGCCCACCAAAATTGCATTTTCTCTCCTTCCAGGGGCTTGGGTTGAAGGACTTATTCTAGATCATTCTTCCTAGTTTCACTTTTGTATGTGGGGTTAAATATCCCAAAGGAAGGAACGTCTAACAAGGTGGTACTTGACTCTGAGCAGGAACCTTGTACAATAGCACATGCAAAAAAAGAGGATGTAGAATTATTCTCCTTTCATCTCTTCACATGCAATCTTGTTCAGGGAAAGATGAGCCTCATATATGTTTGCTTTTCGTTCATCTCTCATTTCCTTGTTGATTCTATAAAGAACGTCATAAAAGAGAAGAAAAACCAGAACACTTCAGACACAGCATTTTGGATGACACAATGGCAAATATGTGTTTAAAAAGAAGAACATTAAACATATATGTGTTTAAAAAGAAGCCTAAGTACCTTGTAATTTGAATGTACGTTGTTTTGATTTTTTATNACAAAACTTCCAGCTGCCAGCTGCCAGCTATTGCAGCTGTGTAATACTAAGAGCACCTCTTGTCTTTTTGCCTGCTTCCATCTCCACTGGGAATGGTTGAAATTATTTCATGTCATACCCAAAATGTAGGGAAATACGTTTTGTTGAAAAATCACCGATGTTGTGAAAGATAGTAGGTAGGGTGCGTGCATGCTGTTGTACATGACTCAAACAGGATGAAAAACATTCTGCTGTGAGTCATGGACTCCTGTTTTGGAACATGATTGGGGAAAAATAAGATGGGCAAAACTGTAAAGCAATCTACTGTTGCTTCACCTTTAAACTCCTCTTGAAAAGATCTGTTCCTTTAGAAGTGGGAAGATTATAAAGAAGCTCAAATAGGGACAAGTCTTATTCTTCTCATCTTCTCTGCCAACAGTTTACTGCTGGGATGAAAAGCCTCATTCTGTATAGGCTCATATAATTGTTCCTATCACCACAGTGCCTTATTTTAGCTTTACTGAGTCTTGTATTTCCAGTCACGTGTATTGATACCAAATCTCTTTTGTTGTGTTTACCTTAGTTCAGCTTAGATATTATTAGCATTTAAAATCCACCACCTTTCTTCACAAAATAGGCGATTAATAATGTGCAAACCAGGCAAAAAAAAAAAATTAAAAATCTTACTGTACTGCTTAGTAAGTTACCTGATATTTGGGCATTTCTCAAAAAGAAGAATATTCAACCTCAACACAACCATACCCTATTTGTTTCTGCTATGATCCTTTTTATTATACACTTTTCAGGGTTTCATTCTCTCTCAGTCTATCCTCCTTTCTGCCTTTATTTGCCTCTCTTATTTTAGATTCTTTAGTGTTGCTACTGTAAAAATATTGACAAATGAGGCTTGCCATTAAAGAAAAGTAATTTTTAACAGAGCAGAATGTTACAACAGTCCTTTGAATTATTAGAAAGCAGTGATTCTTTTGAAATAGAAATGTGTGTGCAATTTCCTGAAAAAGTGCACAATTATTTGGGTTTGCGCCTTGCTTTATCTTCCTGCATGTCAGTACTTAGAAATAAGGTTGTACAACTAAAAGACACTTCTGTTTGTTGGTCAAATAAAAAAAATGAAAGAGAATGTTCTGAAATTTCTTACATTTTTATTCTTCTATTATAACTACTTCAACTATTTTTTTGCTTTATCTAAATTAATAGCTTTCTAAATATAATGCTGCTTTTAAATTAAGATATATTTTTCTTCAGAATTGTTCATTTTCTAAATTCACAGCTCAGCAAATCAGCAGAAACTCAAAATATTTCTGTAATAATGCATTTGTATTTATTATTTTTGGTTTAAAAAAAGGAGAAGTTATTCTAAACATTGCATTTACCTGTGTGTAAGAAATCATGTGGTATAATATTATCCTTTCAATCCTGCTTTTCCTTCAATTGAGGTTTCTTCTCTTTGATTCAAATAGTCATTCAGTTTTATTCCAGGCTCTTCTACTCCAAAACTCTTTACTTTCCTTATTTTTTCTCAGTTTTCTTTATTTCAGAAATTATTTGTTCAGTCAATTCCCTTATCTGTTCTTATAGCATCATTTTGTAGATAAGTTCCACTGCAAAGTCTTTAAAACTAGAATCTTCTAAGGACCTTTAACAGGCCCCAATAAAGGTCCTGATCATATTTTTGTAGGGAGAACATGCAAATTTTGCATGGAATGAGTACTTGGATTTCATTAAAAAGGCACACTGGCTGCTTTCTCCATTCCCCTATGCTACAGAGTAGATGTAAAGGCATAGATCTTTCCGTGGGGAAAAAAAAAAAAAAAGAAATCTATGAGAATTAAAACACTTGTTCTTATCAAAATCTTACTGGATCTTAGGGTATGGCTCAAAGTTTGTAGGTTGATTTTTATATATGTATTCCTCATCTATATAAATAGAAATGCAAAGTTGTCAGAAATCCAATAAAAAACACAGAGTAAACTTCTTCATTCCCATTCCTAGACATCTGGCATTAGTACATGTTTATAGAAAATGATCTGACATTTTGGCATTTTTCCATTAACACTAATTGTATTAGGAGCAACAAAAATGTCAGTTCAAAATTCTGGGTACAAGACAGAAGCGAGAATATGCTCATTCCATATGCATATGTTAAACTACAATGTCTATTTACTGTTTGGTCCAGTGACAACCACAGCATTAAAACTGCACTTGCAATTGCAAGCACAACATGGTCAGGATAAATATTGATGAATTAGAATGAATTGTAAGGGGAGACAGCTTGGGTGCCATCCAGCAAGGATACGCATGTAAGGATGACTTTGTGTAAAGGGCACCTGAGGAAAAGGATTTGCAATTTGCTTTTCAGTACAAGTTAGGAAATAGGAACATCACTTCTTCCTTGGATGTATGGGTAAATGAGTGCCTACCACTTCTTCTGCCAAGAAGACGACAGCAAAAATGCAACCCTAAAATCTTGAGCAATTCAGAAAAGTGGGACACAGGTTTTCTCTTTCATTGCATCTTTCCAGAAAAACAGATTAGGTTAAATTTTCAGATGAGATGAAATGCCCTATGCTATGGTATGGCATTTTGAATCTGATCAATCACACCAGACTGTGCTTCCCATCAGGGAGCATATGTTATCATTCTAGTCACCTCACGTTAGAAAATGATGTATCATGTTGGAAATTTGAATCAAAGGGAGAACCGTTTTTAGTAATTACGTTTCTGGAAAATGAGCTGACAAATAAAAGTAATTTTTCTAGGTGTGGTCTGACATCAGCATAGTAACTTTTAACCCTAAAAAGCTGGAGAATTACTTGCCTGTCAGAGGACTATCTTTATCAAACGAGAGTTGATTTTTTTTTTTTTTAAATTTAATGTTGCTTATATATTCAGGGATTAATGAAAATGTTTAAACCAGAAAACATTTTTCTCTGTAACTATCACTACCTTTTTGTATGCCCCCACATCAGAAAACACTGTTGCAAATCTTACTGCATCAGAAGCCTAACACCTTCCATACTTTTAAACACCTTCTTGTCTCTGCAAGAACAGGAACATTGTCTTCAAGTAGCACCTACTTTCCCCTTCCTGAATTTCTAATCTCAGTGGAGCAGAATGAAACTGAACCTGGATAAACTACAGACAAGTTCCACTAAGGCCCCTTGGCCAGAATGCAAAGAATTAAGTTCAAATATTTGAGTTTGTGTTGGAGATAGAAGTCTCCAATTGCCATCAACTTTTAAAACTTGCCATTTTCTATTTTAGATTGCCTATACTTCTTTCCCACTCAGAAAGAAGAAAACATGTTTGATAGCCTATGTGACTTAGGTAAAGTTAAAAAACAAACAAATAAACAAACAAAAAAACCCAAACAACAACAACAGCAACAAAAAAAACAACCAAAAAAACCCCACCAACCGACCAATCAAAAAACCACCAGGGTTTATATGAAGTGTTCAGAAATTAGAGAAGGAAATATTCTTCTTGTGTGAGGTTCTTGCCTCTGTGGATACATATGACGACTGGACACGTACATCAGTGTATCACATCTTTAACCCCACACACAGAGAGCATTTCTTCTCTCTGTTCTCTGCCCTGGCCTGCTGGATGCATGGTGAGCAATAATGATCTTACTGCTCTGTATGTCATCAGACCTTACTGCAAGTCTGTCATTACAGAAAAACTGGAAACTGTAACATTTTCAATAATTAAGTGAATTGTGTGTCGCAGGCTCATTGGTACAGCTGCCTTGGCAAAGGGTAAGATGAGCCCTTTTTGGCTTGGTCCATCTCCTTCACTCAGGTAACCATCTCATATACTTTTACCTATCCCTCCATTGCTTTATAATTACAGTTTTTTGCCATTTTCAGAGGACTAGAAAGACTTTCCCCTGACTCTGTGGGTGAGGTTTGCCTTGCAGATTGCAAGTAATTTTGTGAGGTCACAGAGGGAGACTGAGTTCTGTAAAATCTTCCCCAAAAGTGGTCTAATCTGAAATCACAGGAGAAGAAAGATAAACAGCTGCTGATTTCTTGTGCTGCTGGATGCTGCTTTCTCCTGCACCTGGTGCTGCATCTCAGACCACAAAGAAGTACTTCCTGCCTTGGTAATGGAAGCAACTATTGTAAACTGCTTGAGTTTAAAAGCTGCAAACTGCATTCTTTCCAAGCAGAATATTCTAATGCAATTTAAATCAAATTATTAGAAATTCTGCAGTGGTTTAAAAACCATCTATTTCTTGACTGAAAAATGCAGATGCTGTAGCAAAAGCTAGAGTCAGACTCAAAAGACAATGAAAACAAATAATTTAGATTAAATAGTTATCAGTGTTGAGTTAAAAAGCACTTGAAAAATCCCCAAATCTGTAAACTACAGGTAGACTACTTTCACTCTGATTTCCAGAAAATAGGAGAATTTTAATTTCTGAGCATGATTCATTGCCCTTTGCAGTGTTATGGCAGGTTGCATCTGATCAGTCAAAGTGGATTACATTGTGCATCAAAGCAAATGTTATCATTCCAGTCACATCAGATTAGAAGATGACATATCATGCTGGCAATTTGGAGTCAAGTCTTTTGAAGGGTAATTTTCGAGTGTGGGATTAAAATATCCATTCCAGTCAAAGGTCAATAGGTACACTTCAGATATCAAATGTGCAGTATTTGGCACATTTTCCTTCCTTTCTGTGCTGGGTTGATGAAGCCAGACACAATTGATACGAAGCAGGGAGAAATAAAAAGACACAATTTCAAAATACCAGTGTCTAAACCATGGCTAAGAAATTTGGGAGCAAATGGGGACAGAAAAGCAAATAGTCACAGGATGAATTTAGCCATGGAATACATATGATCACAGAGAAACAAAAACAGAGGCACTAATCTGATTTTGCAGTGGTCATTATGAATTTTTTTGCAAAGCCTGTACCATACTACATATGAAAAAACATATATCCAGTATGTATGCATGTCAGAAGTCACCTTTCAATTTCACATTTTTCAAAACACTTGCATTTGAGATAATTATTTGGGATCCTGGTAGTTAGAGGCAGGACTTGCAGTCTAGAGATGGGGATACCACAGCTGCTTTAATTGTCCCTTGTTCTCTTTAAATCTTGTGAAGCTTTTCTGTGTCATATGAGTCAGCTCCATCTCTACTTTGAAAACTACTAAACAAAGCAGTTCTTTCCTTCTCCAAACTGGTTTTCTAAGTCTGTGAGATATCTAGAAAAGCAATTGCTGGGAAATTGAAGATGTAGCCCACATGCGTAGCAGGAGGCCAGGTGGATTGCACGTTGTCACCTCTGGTTTGTTCACTGATGCTCAGTGAATGCTGATTTGCACACTTCAGTGCTAGTCCTGTCTCTTGACAACAGTGCTCCCTGTCATCCAGAAATTTTAAAACTGCTCTGATAGTAGATAGGTGGAGTCTGACCCTAAATCAGAGGAATTCTACATAAATCTGGGTATCTAAATTAAAAACAATGCTCATTTAGAGCTCTATTACAGCTGGCAGTCCTCAATGTAATAAGAAGTAAAATCCCATGGAAAAGTGTCTTTTTAAGATTCTGCTGACTCCTGCTCCACATAGATGAAGGAAGCAATATAGCTTTTTTTACTACCTAGAGAAACCAAAATAAATTCAGATGGTGCAATTTGACACAGAATCATAGAACTGCTGCTAGGATGGGACCACCAGAGATCATCAAGTTCAGTCTCCTGCTTCATTCAAAACTCTCACCAACAGTAGATCAGAGCAGCATGAGTTCTTCTTAAAAAGCCCTTAGTCTTAAAATAGTTTCATAAACCTTGATATCAGTAGTTTCTGCAAGTCCCCAGGCAGTGTATTGCAGCCCTAAACACTATAGTTTCCTAAACTCTAGGTTGCTAAACCCTTTGCCCTAGACATAGATCAGTTCTGATTTCTTTTTTCATTTCCAGGTCCTGGACAATGCAAGTGCTATGTCAGCATTCACTCCATGAAAACAGATGGCAAGATAAGCAGTGACTGTTTCTGCTGAAGGGATTAGAATTACTTCTTTCTTATTACCTTGCAATTTCTTCCAGAAAATTATAATTTTTTCAACATTTTTTTCCTTTCCAGTTGAGAGAAAGAAACATAAATATTGTGAACATAGAAGGTTTTAACTGATTTTTTTATCACTAGTGTGATTCAATTCAGTCCAGTGGTAATATATGCTGTGTTTTATTAATTGGTTCTTGCAACTAGTCTGCTCGTTGCCATTGTAATGCCTTTTTTATCTAATGAGCATCTTGATACAGCTAAGGTATTTTCATAAGATTTCTTTTCACAGGACTTCAGCTTAAAACTAGTCTGTTTCTAAGGGGGTCTTTGAATACTTTTCCACCTTTTCTTATGGCTGTAGATGCCCAGAGTAAAATCCAGTTCAAGAAGATAAGATCAGATACTGCTGTAAGGATCAGGAGTCCATGCCCAGCCACATTTAAATCTTCAGGCTAAGCATGATGCTATGTTAAGCACAAATACCAGTATTTACAGATGCTCAGATTCATTGGAATTTAAACTGAAACATTTACCTGCTCTTAAACATGTAGATGTTGACATGGTGACATAGGATCTTGTACTTGGCAAATTACAGACATGAAAATCAGACAGTCTGCTGGGTGCACACAGTGTTCCCCAGTATGAAAAAAAAGACCATGATTCTTCTTCTAATTCTGATTTTTCCCTGCAACATCCAACTCTTCCTACTCCATTTTTTATTGTTTATTCTAAGGGCTTGGAATATTTGTTGTTCCAAGCAAATTTAGTGCTGTTGTAATTATTTTGATGTTGTTCCAACTAAAAGGCTCTGTGGGATTTTCCTCTCACTGTGGATTACTCTGCATTTTCATCAGGACAGAGACCCATCTCTGAGAATGGAGACGCAATTTTATTTGGTCATTACGGTTGTCATGACGATGAACAAAACCAAATGTTTTTGTTTTTCACATTCAAAAATTTGGTGGGTTTCTTTGATTGGTTTTAGTTTGCCAGTACTTACTCTCTGACCTCTGGCTAAGTCATTCCTAGATAGAGTTGGCAGAAACCCTACTTGGTGTCAAGTAAATATTCAGTGGTTTCGATGTATTATCGAAGTTTCTTTCTGTGACTATATAAACTATTCTAATACCAAATGAAAGGCAACAGGTAATCATCAAGCTGAAAGATAGTGATTTCTTCAGTTTCATGTTTTCAGGAAGTTGGGAAGATTTAAAAAGAGGAACACCAGGGTATTGTCTCAACTTGTTAAATTTTTATATTTTTTATTCGCACTGCAGACATCCAAGATCATCCTAATGCAAGCACTCTAATTTTTTACCTGGAATTATTTGAGAATTTTATTTTAAAATAATATTTAGTACTCTTGTAGAGATGCCATATTTTATTATATTAGCATATAATAAAATGAGATATGGACAGCCAGATGGATAGTGGTCCTATTGAACGTATGTTCTCTGCAAAACACATAATACAGCAAGCACTGTATATAGATAGTAAAGAATCCACTTTTTATTTTATTATACAAATATGTTATAGATCTCTAGTTAATTCTCTTCATATGTGGGAATTTATAATTTTTTAGTTTTTAAATTTAGGCAGCATTGTTGGAGGACATATTTAAGGTGTATTGAGACAAGTGATGAGCTCTGAACAGAGTCAAAAAATGCAGTGAGAAGTGCAGTCAAGCTCTTTTGGGAAAAAGTTTGGTCCCTAGATATTCCTTCAAAACTTCGAAAGCCTATGCTTTGGGGATAGTGAGGTTATCAGTTTGTTTTTTTTCTGAAGTAGCAATAAAAACTACTCCACAGCAAAATGTGCTCCAGCCCTGGCTGCCATTCAGAAATTTCCATTAGAAGTTCCTTTAGACTGTAAGAAGTCATGACAAAAGATACCAAGAAGTGGGTATTCCCTATTTTTCTCATTTTCCCAAGTAGTGTACGAGAACACAGTGCAATATATATGTAGCAAGACTAAAAAAACAATAATTATTACTTTTAATTGGCTATCTCCTAGGTCTTTAGATGCTCAGGCAGAAGGAATAAAAAACACTCAATGCAAATTGGTGGACTGCACATACAAATATAAGCGCAGAAGCTAGGTGTACACACCATGTATCTGTATATTTTATGTATTTATAAAACAGTGATTTTTCAGAATCTTTAAATGAACATCATAAACTGGGAAAGAAACAGAAAAGTTTGCAGTCTTATTGGAAGGTTGCCACGAATGTACTCTTGTGAATAGTGAGGGTAAGAGCAGTAGTGAATCTCTTTTATGGTGCTGTTATCAGGACATAATGTGCTGGGTTTATGGCATACCACCACAGCCAGTACCCAAACTGCCAATGGAAATATAATTTAGGATCTGATGTGAAATCCTGCAGTGCATCAGTAATTTAATTGAATCTTTCATCATTCCCATATCTAACTGTCATTACCTGATAATTGCTTATCCTAAAAGAACTAGGGAATTCTGTACATACCTGATGGAGCTCAATGTGTACTCAGCATTGGAACCGAACACAGCCTGCCACAATTGCTATGCCAGTGAGAAGAGAAAGAACTCTTCAGCCTTTTGATCCCCAAGGTGAAGTGTTTTCCTGATCTTTATAAATGCTCCTGTGAAGTCCATGTTTTTTGTAGGTTTTTGTGTAGCTTTTTTTTAACACCTAGGGGCATAGGTGCAGCGTTCTAATAAACCATGTCCCCCACCAAGCTGATCCTCAGAGAGGCATATACGATATTAGATGTGTTCCTGCAGACATTCCCTTGAGCCTTGCAGGAGATATTACTGTGATGAGTACACCAGGAGAATCTGAATAGAGACAAATGAGGACATTTTAACTCTAAACATTTTATGTGTCTCTTTGCTTTCACAGTAGGTGGTTTGAAGGTTCTCGTAACTGCTGCTGTTATGTACTGCGCAGAAGGTCAGAGTAGACGCACATAATGGTCCCTTGTAGCTTTATAATCTATGGATCTATACTCCTGGGGAACTGTAAGTGCTAGGAAATCTGGTTTAAAACACCAGTTACAGAGAAAGCAATCAAATATGACTGGGAGAATGCACCCCCCACCATCACTCCTAATAAGGGTCCAGAGTACATGGGGGAACTTTGTGACGCAAATTATAGATGGATTTTTTACCAATTAAGAAAGAGAGAAAATAGGCTAGGTGATTTCAAAACAACTCATATGTGAAGTTACTGACAAAGGGGGCAGTAAGAGAAGCCTTGGAAATACTGTAACAGACATTTTGATTGTACCAGACATGCATTTTAAGGAACGACAATAGAGGAAAAGAATGCCTGCTTTGTAATTATTTTACTGTCAAATTCAGAGAGAACTAGAGCATTCTGGAAATGCTAGCAAAAAATCAAGCAAACAATAGAATAGTGAATAATCCTGAACCTATCAGATCATAAGACTAAATTTCAACTTAAATGAATCAAGAAAATAAGTGTCAGGTGCAAAAGGACCATTGAATAGTGGCAGATAATGTAATCATCACAAATTAGCAGAATGAATTTTTCAGGAAAAAAAAAGAAATAGGTTTGTTGTTGATGATAAAATTTTAATTTTAGTACAGAAAGCAAGGAAAATAGACAAAAAACTATTTTTGCATGAATCCCGCTTGAGACACAAAAAATCATTTTATATTATCTCTCAAAATCTCTTTCAAAATTAATTAAAAATTGTTGTGATAGAGACACTGTCATACAGCCTGAAAAGTGACTGAAGGATGCTAACAAGGGCTAATGACACACAAGCATGTATCAGGTTGTGGGAGTTGCCTGGTAGCACTGAAGGGACTAGTGTTAGTTCCAGAGGTTTTTTTGACAACCTCTTTAATGATTTGAAAGTGTGAGTAAACAACAAGTTAATGGAATTCACGTATCATACCAAATTGGGATGTGCTGTAAATGCTACTGATGGCATAAATTAATAAGAAGGGACCAAGCAATATTAGAAACATGGACATATGAGCAAAATGAGATTCAATTTGGAGAAAGACTATCTAATAATATATGAAGAAAAATAAGCCTAAACATAGCTATGGAGTAGGAGAGAGAAACAGGGAAATCAGCAATGCTTAAAGAACCATGGAGTTGGTAATGGGCAGAAAATTAGCCATGAATCTATACCCTGATATGGCATTAAGGGAGACCAATGAGCTCTTGGGCTTCATGCAAAGGGGTGTCAAAGTCTGAGGAAATAATCGTCATTCACAGCATAACACTTCTGCAACCAAGCCTGGAATGCTGCACCCAGTCCCGGGCATTAGTTTACTAGGACATTAAATTAAAAAATGAAATTAATTTCAAAGTGGAATGGAAAAAATGAACAAAATATGATGAAGAATATTTTAGGAAGAGAAAGCATATAGGCCAAATGCCACTCTGTACAGTTGGCCAAATGACAACAGAAAAGGGGTGTGTCTGTATAAAGGTTGCACAATCCAAAGGCAAAAAGAGAATTTAGGAAGGAACAAAATGGTAACAATAAATTGAATTGGGTAAAATCATAAAATAAAAAGCTAGAAAACTAGACACCGGGAAAGAATTTCTGGATTTAATGGAGTTTCTGCTTTCTTTTATTTAGAAGATTTATTCTATGAAAATGGATATTCAGAAAAAAAGAATCATATTAAACTTGTATTAAATTTGCTGTTTGAAATTTCCTAGCAAAACATTCATTTTGGTTATTCTCTCAGTTGCTGACAACAACTGAATTCCACTATAATCGGGAGGTAAAGTGATACACATTGCATTGTCTGGAACATTTTATAAAGAGCTAAATAAATCAACTCTCCATGTTTTAACAATCCATGCAAGTATTAGCTAAAATCAATAGCTGGGTAGATATATAAAGGACAAAAATAACAGAACAGATGAATAGAGTACTGACTAGCCAGAAATATAGGTGCCTCTCTGCACCTACACTGGCTAGAGGAGTAGTAAAGGAGAAATGCTGTACTCAGTCTTTCACTGCAGTGAGAAGAATCAGAGAAGAAGCACAAAACACTTTCTTCCCTTCTGAGATTGTGGAATTTCCACAGAACAACCTTACCCCACACTGACATATAACATTTGATATAGAGAAATAAATACTTCATTTACTTCTTCCTTTCTAGAAAGGCTTCTAATTAATGTAAAATTTAGTGAAAAAAAAAAGAGATCCTTTTGACTCTGTTTGAAACCAGCCTTGAAGGTTCTGTAATGGAAATATACATTGTTATCAAATTCTAATCTGGTGATCTAAATCTTGCCTGAATGAAAGGGAATTTGAAAAGAAATCATTAAAAAATGGAGGATTTTATTAAAATAAAATATACAAGGAAATGGATTAAGGCCCTTATCCAGGGAAATTAAATTTGAAAAATAAATATTTTTCTAGGTCTTCATATTTCTGTACTTAGCTACATAAGTTTATGAAGGCACATCAGGAAAATAAGGGTGACCAAAAAATTCCCAGCTCCCTGTAAGACAGAAAGAGAGAGAGGATGGAATAAAGCTCTGTGTGGAGGCAAATACATACTGATGTCAAATTTATTTTGTTCTCTGGTATGACATTTCTTACAAGACTTTTCTTACGAGCACCCTTCACAGGTGCCTGAGACTCGCACTGGCTCTTTCTGGTGTTATTATTTTGCTTGCTAGGAAATATTCAAAGATCTTTTGAACACTTCAATCTGCTTGTGTCTTTTGGATAGCTCCTTCTATCCTCATTTCCCGGAGAACCTCATCCTCTCTCTTCTCCATACTAATCAGCTCTGCAAGTATTTTGTAATTTATATGTATTATTTTGGGGTCAATCAAAGTAAAATAATCTAATTTATTATTTTTGGCTTGCTAAACTAAATTTGATGTAATTTAAAACATAAATTTGTATACAGGGATCATACACAAAACCGAATGAAACATGGGGTATTGACAGAAATAATTTCTGGCCTGAGTGTATGATGATATTTATGCAATTTCATATGATTGACACACCTCAATTCAAATGTAGAAATCAGTTCAACTTTTCTTTTTAGTGTGATAACGTCTTTGTAACAAATCTCTCCAGGAAACATGGTATAGCCCATGGTATAGTAATTTTCACACGTGAGAAAGGTTACTATTTTGATGAAACCAGACTGTGACATTTAACCTTGCACAGAAGGTTACAATGGCACTAGAAGATAGTGAAAAATGGCTGAGGAGCAGGACAATGACACTCTGGCATGATATGATTTATTTTTTCCATAATATGCTTTTCAGCTCTTCCTCTTCTATTTCTCATGAGACTAACACATTCACCTGAAACAGATTAGTTAAGATACAGTTTCATTTATTCAAAAAGAAAGAGCTAATTGTAAGGGCTGTAGGGCAGGTCTAAATGTTGTGAAGAATGTCTTAGGTTGTTTAAAGCTCAAGTATGTTGTGACAGAGTTTTTGGAGCAATGTCAAAAGCTACACTGGTACTTGTAGGCACACATGCAATGGGTGTCGAAAGGTGTCTCTTCTGCAGCCAAGCAGGACTGCTGGAAATGGAAGTTTTTTTTGACTTTGTCCTTTAGTAATGAGACCAGCACGAGGCAGCCAGGACACTGCAGACAGCACAAGAGTCAGAGAGTGAAGGTGTGCCTGTGATTGCCCCAGAAAGCAATGGTTCTCTTCTCCTTCTTCTCTCCCTCAGGGTGTTCACAGGAGCCCCATACCCAGGGGCACAGAATCTCTGTAGCCTGCACAGAGGTTCACCCACACATCCTCTCTCTCTCTGTGTCCATCTTTTCCTAAAAGGCATACATAATACTCTCCTAGAGAGGCCCAGCATATGGGCAATGAACTACTCAGAGTATTTACTGCTTAACTGCTCTCCTCCAGCTCTCTGTGAAGACACAGCAGCTAGCTGTAGCCTCTGGGTTTGATTTAACACATGCCATTTCTTAAATCAATACAGCTACTACATAGAGCCTGGATTTTCAGAAATCTAATACCTTGCAGAGATATAAGGAAATGTAACGGGAACTGCTTCATGCCTCAACAAACATAAATCAAAGGTAATAGCTGCGTAATGAAGTGCGTAGACATTCTACAAAAAATGTGGCTGCTGGTCTATAGGCTCGTCTAGCCAGTAGCCTGCAGCCTTACAGAAAAAATGTACCCCTGTTTAAATTATAGGTTCATTAAACTTTGTTAAATCTAAATTTTTATGAGCAATAGACAGCCATTCAGAAGACAAAAGCAAATAAAGATAATAGAGAGCAAAGACATTGAAAATGGACAAGCAGATCAACCAGTATTTAGCCATCAAAAATCCAATGCATAATGATACCATAAATTTAACTTTGCTCTTATTTACTTTCTGTCCCCTGGTCTAAGAGGAGCATTAATTCCCCCCCCCCCTTTTATATGGGGGGGACAGCATTCTATAATTTTTTTTTTAATTATTCATTTTATTTAAAAAAAAGAACCTCCTATAAAAGAGGAAAAACTATTTAGTTCTTATAACCTTGAACTATTATGACTGCAGAGAATACAGGCTTTTATCAGGATTATGTCTTCCTAGTGGTGCACAATAATGCAGATTTACTCCTTTATTGAAAAGCTTATAATGTAATAGGTAGATTTGCAAAGGTAAATCGATTTCCCATTTTATTTCTATATATATTTGAAATACTTTTCCTGAAAAACACCCTTGTAATTATAGAAATGCCAAAAGTGTTGTAGTTTGCATGTCATTGTAATGGAGACCACAGGTTGCAGGCCTGAGGAGCTCAGTCCACAGGCATAAAGGTGTGCAGAAGGATGCCACATCTTTATTGCACATTCATGGAAGATTTTGGAACGACCCATTGAAAAAATAGCATCCTTTCCTATAATTAATACAACTGGTGTGCAATCCAGATGGCAGAAAGGCATAAAAAACATTTTTAAATCTGATTTATTTGCAATTAAAAAACAAAAACAGAAAAGCAGAGAATCCCACTTCCTGATTCACACAATTCTTTTGTACCTTCTTTGGCTTATAAGTAAGGATTTTATGGAAGAAAGGTTAGTGACCTGATAATAAACACTTGAGAGACTGTACATAAGGAGTTTTGTTGTCCAAGCTTAAATTTGAAAAGTAGATGGATGTGATAAAGTGATAGAGTGACAAAGCCAAAAAAAAAAAAAAACTCACTGGAGAACAGGAGGGAGAACAGTAGGGAAAAATGAAGGGTAAAAATTCTGCACTGAATAGTATTGCCAATTAATTGCAGAGAAACTGGAGATTCTCATTTGTTACTTACAATCAGAACCTTTCTACAGACAAGAGAAGCACACCTTATATGTGAAACCAATGATTTGTCGTTACTTCAGTTAAAGTCATAGCAGTTTAGTGGAAGAATTCTGTTACCTTCCTCTTTCTTGGTGGAATGTTCAAACTTCTACTGCCCTGCTGGGTCCTAAACTCAACACCTTCACTATGAGGAGGGATGTTTAGAGCAAGTCTTGAGCATCTGAAGTCCTTTGCTGAGTAAGCTTTCTAATAAATCATAAATATTTACAGTATTTTTGCCCCAATCCTTGGATTTTTTACATGATTTTGATACTTTTTCTATTATGCTTTATACTATTATGCATTTTTCCTCCTTTTCCTGCAAATCCACATTATATCTCTATTTACTATATAAGGTGTATGTTACATGAATTGCATAGTTGCTCTTTGTTCTCTTAATTAGCCCGAACACTGTGCAAAGCTCTGAAGGCTGAAGTGATTTTTTGACCATGGCTGAGCTGTGTATAGAACTGAAACCTCTACTGTCATACTGCACACGATAGTAGAGGCTTCTTTTGTCTTGCCATGCATGCATTTTTCTACATGCATTTTATATTAGGGCCATAGGTATTTCATTCTTGCCAGTAACTTCTTATTACTGTGTTGTATACATAACAGTAGATGCATATTATACCAAATAAAGAAGAATCTAAATCAGACTAAACAATAGGTCCTTGGATGATGGGTATTGCAAGCTAAAATTGTTTTCAGGGAGTTTTTCTTTTGCTAGCTTGGTACCAAGCCATTACAGAGTATAGCATTACACTGCCATGATTACTGGGCTCTGACGCCTTGGTGGGAAAACAGACAACCAGACACTAAAATGTGAGGCAGTAATATGTCAGATAAATAGAAAAATGATCTTGACAGCTATGGTGAAGAGATGACACTAATTATTGAGTCCATTTCATATCTTTACCTATTTTGTTAAAAAAACCAAAATCGTCCTGACGTTAAGTGAAATAAACTGAATATTAACGCAATACCTCGGCAATAGAAATGCTTTTGAAAGAATTTCTGTGCAGTTCTGTAATAAAACACTAAGTGAGAGGGGAAAACTCATATGTACTTGGAACAGCATCAATCAATCAATATTGGTGTTTCATTGTATTTGTTATTTACCTATGTTAAATATATAAAATAACAATCCTATAACACAGTTCTTTCTTTCACAGAAGAGAGTACAATTTCTAATTTTTAAAGTTAAATTCTGGAAGAGTGACATTTCCATGGTTATTGTTGCTACCACAACAGCTTGAAGAGGTTCTTCTGGATACTTTAGCATTGCATTCCTATTTGCACACTACAAAATTATTAAATTATTGCAATTTCAAGTCAGCAACCACATTCTTGGTATGTTTAAGAGATCTGCAGGTTTTGGCTTGCAGGACAAACTTGAGCTATCTTGTGAATTCGCAAATTCACATGAGCTGTGAATAAGTGAAATTACAAATACTGCATGAGGTTTCTTTCCAAATCTATATCTTTAGAAAATTGAACATTGAGGCTTACTAGATTAAAGGCGCTAAAATATAACCTCTTTTGACCCAACCATTCCAAAATAACATTAAAAAAAAGTGGTCTTACTGGCTTTTCTCTGCAAGTGAATGATTTTTCACTTGATTGGAAGAGAAAAAAAAAACAAGTAACTATGAAGAAAATTAGGAAAGACATTCTAAGATGAGATAGGCTATTTTTGTTTGCAATTTTTTCTTTTTCATGATCAAGTTATTTCAAGTTCCCCGCTGTATGCAGAAAAACATATGTATTGATACCAAATTGTGTGGATGTATGCCTTTGAAATATCCACCAAAGTTAAATGATTTATACTCTAAAAATACTGACCAAATAATAAAAAGAAAAAACTACTAATTTGGAACAGTGTATTTTGCATCAACCCACCCTCACTGTTGATATATACCTGCATGATTACCTTAATTCTTTGAATTAATTTTCCCCCTAGAAAAGTAGAAAAATATGAATTTCATTTAAAGCAAAAGAAAGACTCAAATAATTAGAAAGAAAAATGTATGTGAGTCTCAAAAGAACTATAGGTAAAGAGTGTGTGTCACTATTTGTCAGTATCTAGTGCCATCTCCAAAATTTTTTATTATTTTTTAAATATTAAGCCCCATATAGCTGGTGACTAAATTTCAGCAACAGGGCATAATTTACATTCTCACAATGGGTAGAGAATCTATAAAAGCAGTACTCTGATTTGCCTTTTTTTTCCTGCTGAGACAAAATGCAGTGGCATACTCTAAAGCAAACACAGAGCTGGGACTTCATGCAAAATATTTGCCAATCTTAGATGATAGGTGCTAAATAAATATTATTGCTATTATTACTGTCTGTGGAGAGCAGCACTATAAGCTCTTTTTGGAAGGCTTACTTAATGGAAAATCATCATAATTTCCATAGAAAATATTATGTTAGAAATTGGTATAGCCTTTATAACTTTATGGGGCTATAAAATATGATGGTTCCACTATTAAACTGCAGTGAAAAGTAATGTAAACAGAATAAAAAGTATACAGGAAAAAATATACTTATTAATGAAACAAAAAGTGTTCAGGGAAGAAATCCATATTAAAGGTTGGAGGGTCCAATCAGAGACAAAGCACTTTTCAAATGTTGCTTTTAAATATTCCCAAAGTTGAAAGTAGATTGCAAATGTTAAATTGTGGTGGATTTTCACTTATTTTATTTTTAGCATAACAGTTTTTGTGTCATAACTGCACTAAATATGCACTCCAGCAAGATAAGAGCTTTTAAGTGTACAGTCTTCAGGAAGAATTAGCAGGTTGAAGAGATGAGCTAAGAAAGTAATTAGAAGATGACTGCCAAGAGTTTTCAGCCTCTTTTGCCCAGTCTCATCCCACTCACCCTGTACCATTGCTTCCTGCTGCTTAGAAAGTGTCCATATCTGTATTCCATGGTTTGCACCAAATTAGGGATGAGGGCTGAAATGAAAGGCTAGACAAGCTTTGAGGTTTACTAGTATCTTCTCTGTTTTAAAAACCAGACATCCGGTGAGAGTTGAACAGATTGTTCCTACCCCACTATATTCTATAGACATATGTCAATTATATCAGGCACTGTCACTACCTTCCTTTCTTTACAGAACATGAATTAAAAAGAAAAATCTGTGCATCTAAAATCCAATCTGTATCTTCTATTTCACTGTAATAATTCAAAAAAATAGAAGCTTTTTGATCAGCCACAAGAGCAGCTTGTAACGCTCTGCTCAATTTCCTATCACTAATATTTCATTTCCACCTTGCACCACTGAGGTATATTATGGTCTTGTTTCCTTAAGGGAAATGAAAAATAGCATTAGAAGCATTTCAAGTGATTTAGTCATGAACCACAAATAAACAGGATAAATCCTTCTTCAAAATAGTTTTCCTAAAACTTCTTTCATTTTTGTTTGTATAGTTTTAAAATCAAAATATATTTGGACTAGAAATATCTACTCTTATGGGGTAAGATCTTTTTTGTTCCCTAAATTAGTTGCAAAAGACTAAAACACATCTTATGAATGAGTGATAAAGTACCTGTCAAAGTAGCCTCTCTTACAGGTCCAAGTATTGTCTAGCAAGCCTCCTCAAAATATTTCAAATTGTTTGACTGAAAAAGATATTGTAAGGCTAAACTTACCTACAATAATCAATTGTAACAATATATGTATAATTTTTTTCAAATGTTTCTCCTTAATTCTTGACTGATCTAATCTCTCAAGTATTGAAAAAGCTGAGAAATTGCCAAGTCATGGTACAAGTTGGAAAATTTAAACAGAAGAATGTGGCTGTCCTGAGGTATAAAATGCCTTTGTTCATGTCTGAATCTACATTGAACTAGTTAATAACAATTCAAATACTAATGCAGAGTCCCATGGATTGCATTCCTTTACATCCATGTGCTGAAGAACTATTAAAATTCTTGTCTTATCTACTGCAAATACAGAAATGTCTTTGAGCAATTTACCTGATCTTTACTGTAAACAAGAAGGCAGAGACAATAAAATACAGTCAGTTTTTTTTAGAGATACCAGTGATAATTCTTTGGGCTAGAGTTTGCCATAAATTTTTGGTTTAAAATATGTATTGTGAAACACAGCTAGTAGTTCTGGTTTAAAATCACATGATTCTGAGCTCATTAAAATTCAAGTATCCCTATTCATAAAGGTTGCATTTACACGAAAGAGAAGGGAAACTACTTTTTACATGTTTTAATATATGACATTTATTAAGATTCCTGCTTTTACTTTTCCAGCTACAAGTTCAAATACAATAAGTATACTGTTCATTGTCAAATAAGTTCTTTTTCTATGCTTATATTTTTGAAGATGCCATATTATTAGCTAAGTTTGGTGGCCAATTTTACATTGCTCCAAAATTCCTGTAATTCAGACATTCTTTTAATATCTTGATATTTATTCATATTTTGGAACAAAAGTACTGAGTTATGATAATGTCACATCAATCTTCAGATGTTGATTTGCATTTCAAAAGATGAACAAAGATAGGAGAATGAAAAGGTAAAGTCGTGGACAAATTTTGGTATTGAATATTTCAAAATGTCTGGTATGGTCAGCTGCTGTGATATCATGTATCATAAACAAGTAAAAAAATCTAGGCTTGCTTCAGAAATTTTTTTGCCACTGACCTTATAATATATAATATTGTAGTACATATTGTGATAACTGGTAAGGAAATAGAGAAGGGTGTTTAGAATTTTGTAAAGGTTTAGGCCAGTGTTAGTTGCTAGTCAGAGCAGAACCAGAACACTATTGCCAGATTAAATACAGGTTATCATGCATGCTTAATGTATCTCTTTGGGATGAAAGGGTACAGTAGCTCTGCAGCACTGACTCTCATGATCTTTTTGGGAACTACTTTATTTATTTCTCTGACAAGAGGGAGAAAGGACAAATAAAAGTGTCCTGTTGGATTTCACTAGGTGCGGAATCAAGGTCTTTTGCAGAAATTGCAAACTTACTATTAATCCATTTGTACAGGAAATCGAGGTGGAGGATAACAAACAAGGAAATTCTGAGAAGGAAAGGACTTCTCTTTTTCATCAGTCTTGCTCTATCTGAACTCATTTGACCTTCCCACTTCATTTTACTTGGCTTAGTTGCACCAGCAATTTCTCCAACTGACCAGGTGTCAATTTTTAATTTATTTTTGTTTTAGTTATGTATTTACCAGCCACAGTTTTATACAGATAGCAATAACCAAAGGTCGTTGTAGGTAAAATGACAACTTTGCCATGCACAATGATGTAGTGTAGAGATGCAAGATGCTGGGAGCCTTGAGAAGATTGAGGATATGGTGTGTTTGAGTAAAGGCATGAGGTGTAAGAGATGGCTCATGGGCTTGACATGGGCTTGGAGACTTTGAACCTCGCTAGGAGTAAGTGAAAAAAAAAAAGCCACGCAAGAGTAGAATTAACCTGGACATAACCGGTTCTAGGAGTGAGAAATGGAAGAAAGAAATAACGTCTAACATACATGGAAGGGTACCATATATAGTAAATTTCAATGTAGTCTAGACCAGGGAAGAAAGAGTAGTTTGCATGCTAGCAAACTTATATAAACGAACCAAAGTCGAAATGGGAAAAAAAGGAGG
Organism: Irena cyanogastra; assembly: GCA_013397155.1. Lineage (NCBI taxonomy): Eukaryota > Metazoa > Chordata > Aves > Passeriformes > Irenidae > Irena > Irena cyanogastra. The sequence goes on from VWZV01014340.1 coordinate 190,588, forward strand.
AAAAATCATTAACGAGAACATCATATTTCTCCTGGCTAAGGACTGCAGATGTGTTACAATTTTAATTGCATTTTTGATAATATTTTAACCTTTTATGGACCTAATTAGTCTAAATGCATTGTTATTCTTTGTTTGACTGTAACACTTATATTTAGACTAGTGACAGTTCCTTAACTACACTATTAAGTTTTTAATTATGCTAATAATAAATTTTTGGCTTTATTTTTATATATGAGATGAACTTCTTTTCCCCATAAACATATTCTTAGTTTAACTAAGAATCCGAGAACTCCAACATAGAGAAAAAATACAGAAATTTTAAACACATGGTGAACAAAAAGTTCTTTAGAAAACAGGAATATTGCTCCAAAATGGCAACATGCAGGAAATATTACCAGAAGCATATTGCCCTAGAGGTAGGCAGGCAGTTGAGCTGTGGGGGAAAAGGGAATTTTGCCAGTGGATTACAATTAAGCTGTGGTTACAGGAGCTATACCATTATCTTTAAACAGCAAAGAGCAGAAAACAGTGTCCTATCTAAGCATGAATCCAATTAATCAAAACCTTTATCATCTACTTCTCAGCAAAATACAAACTAGGAGATTAGCAACAATTGGATAAAATTCTGCTGGAGGCTAATAACACAGCATAGACTGTTTTCAGACAGCTCTTTTTGACACTGGAAAAACTGTTAACAAGTTATGTCTGAAATGCATGAGCTTATGAGTCTTCCTAGGAGTTTCAAAACAATTTTGACTAAGCCAGGTGAGAAATTAGAACTGGATGATGGTAATCTTGACCCAACACAGTTTTTGGAATCTAAAAAATTTTGCATATTGTACAAAATTCATATTTTGTATTATGAAGAGTCCTGCTAAAGAATCCACACTAACCACTGAAATCTTTAATCTGCTTGAAGATTACTCTTTCATTCAAGTTCTGGTTTGTATTTCTTTGGCTATAACCAAAATGTAGGTTTCTTCTGTGTTATAACAGTGTTTTCCAGGGTCTTCATCTACTAATGAGACTGGGGTTAAGAAGGTTGATACATTTCACCTGCAATTTATTTTTTGAGAAGCTTCAAATTAATACCATTCATAAAAAAGCAACAACATCTTGCTCTGCAAACTGTCTAAATGTAATGGAGACTTTGCAAATATTTTTTTCTTTTTGTAAGGCTAAATAAGAAAAAGTATATTAAATTGCAATAATTTAATACATTATCTCCTTTTAAGTTACCTTC
>VWZV01014340.1:201434-244275 GCA_013397155.1 Irena cyanogastra
TTTGCTGAGACAGTCACTTGTCTCCTTTCTCCTCCAGTAAGTGGTCTATAAACAAGCCTATAGCGTAGGACATTTCCTGGAGCTGGAGTCCAGCCAACTACAAAGCTATCAGTAGTTTCATCTGTTATCCTTAAGTTTCGAGGAGCACCTTTAACTACAAAAAAATATACACATGTAAGTTGTAAATATTTGCCTTTAGTGAAGCAGTATCCGAAGCAAAACCATGCCAACCATTCTGTTAGCTCACCCAGTTTACCAAAACTGCTTTTATTGTCCTCCCATTACTTTAGGGTACACACATCTTTAGTAATTTCTGAAAATTTAGGGTCACAGTTACATTCAGCAGTGGAACAAAGTTGTCCTCAAAAGTACATTGATCCCAGTTTATACAACTGCTGCTGAAACTTAAGACAGTCTGGCTGTGTTTAGTGGTAACAGTAGAACTGAACTGTGCAAGGGATATTTGGGCACAGTGAGGAAATTTCTTAACATAACAAATAGTATACATTTCCTTGCTGTGGCCATTTGCTTCTGCACCCCTTCCATTTACAGGTGGAAAACAGCAGTTAAACTGAATGTGAAAATTTTTACAGTAGTATCTGGTACTGTAAAATAATTTACAATATGCAAAATTTTTCTAAATTCTAGCAATATTTTCATTAACAAACAACAAAAAAACCTCATAGAAAACAACACAAGAATGTTTAAAAATGGGACAGTAAGTGCTGAACAGATTATAGACAAATTGCATTAAATCAAAAGTGCAGTACTTGTTGCATTCAAAAATGCAGAAGCTGAAATTAAGACAAGTGTTCTAGTTCTCAGTCCCAGAATTAACCACAGGCCTGATCATTATTATTTTGGGTTTTTTTACTCATGTGTCATCTGAAAGCCATGGAAAAATTTGTTCTTTCTCGAATAGGAGGCAGTATTGAACTTGTGAATAATAAAAAAAGAGCTCTAATAATGAGGAAAATGGAAATACTTATTAGGAAAGATTTTCTAATCTGTACATTATTAGAAGAGAATGGAGAGAGAAGTTGGTCTCTGAATCTCAGGATTCTTAGACACTGCCTTTTGTGTACTAGTTCATCATTAAAAGTTTTGACAAATTTTAGGCTGGATTTGTCTTGAAATCTGTTTCACGTAGCAGTCCTAAGGCATACAGGAAAATTTGGTCCAAAAATTGTGTGATTCTTCATTTTTATCAAATGCATATAAATATGAATTGGTATATGATTTTCCAGTTTTTTTAAGTTTTCTTTTATTTTAGAGTAGTCAATTCCTTAACATAGCTACTCTTGTAAGGTTTTCTGGGCACTAAATTAACCAGGAATAAGAATCTTCCAGTTTGCAATCAAGCAAGGAAACAAAGGTAGGAATAATTGGTTGTGATGAAGAACAATAAGAAATCCATCCAAAATGGATTTTCTCTGCCCTACATATGTTTTCAAAATGTCTAAAATAAATTAAAAGATCACTCAATGCCAATTCAGAACGAAAAGTGTGGAACTTTCATATTACTATTTTGATCTCACGAAACTGTTCTTTTTCCAAGTGTGAACTATTGGAGCATTCACGTATCGTTCTAATTTTCCTCACTTTCCTGGTGGATGAGGGGTGGTATAGACATACAAAGAAAGAGTTATGACAGAGACATGGGAATCAATACAGACATTTTTATTTAGACCATAAAAAGCTATTTTGATTCCCATTTTCTTCATGGCAGGTAGAATGAAAAAATTAATAGAGGAGATGAAAATATTTGCAAAGTCCTAAAAAATCATGTCCTCCTTAACTCCACTGTAACATCTTTAATGCAGGCATTGCAATCTAGGGCGTGCATTACCATACACTTAAGTTTTGCCATCTCTTCTCACAAATCAATTTTACACAGCTTGAGAATATGGGCTAGTTTGTATTTGTGCTATAAAGACATTTCAGACGGGAAAAGAATGAAAACAGTGTTGTAGCTGCAAACAAATCAATCGGACTGTATTAAAACTAAACTCATGATGTCAAAGATGAATGTAGAGACAGAAACAGGGACAGAGATTACCATGGGGTCTAGACACATACAGTGATTAATCATCACACACATCTGGAAGAGAAAAGCACAAGAAGGAATTTTTTTCTTCTTTGTCTAGACAGTTTAGAAAGAAAGAAAATTATATTATGTTCTCCATGGATTAAGGAAAAGATGAAATAGATATTAACTGTCCTCCATTTCCACCAAACTGGAAATCTATCTTTCAGCTATACCTTTTATTATTTGGAAACAATACCATAACTCGTTTTTAAACTCAGTACATAACTATATCTGTTTCTTTTTCAAAGATTCATTTCAATTTTAAAAACAAAATAAATAATTATATTGAGTTTAATTTAGTAAAAAAAAACAATTTAATTAAATTCAGCAAATTTGAATACAGGAGAAAGATGCTATTCAGGGATTTTTTTTTGTATTTTTTTTTCTTTTTGATGGGTTTTGCAATTACAGTCTAAAACTTATTCAGATGTAAGTATCACTGAATGCAATTCTAATTACTGGGAACATGACTCTCTTTGGCTACACAGGATAAGATAAAATGAAAAGTCTATTTAGACTTTTTTCCATGTGCGCAGAATACTGAGACAGCACTATAGTGCTCAGAAATTAGCTGACAAATTTTTAGCTTAGGAGACAAATTTCACCTTCATATAGAGGCCAATAAAACAAATATGTTTGCAGTGCCATATGATAAATAGAAGTTATTAGTATAAAAATAATTCTGCAGAAATAGCTGTGAGGATTAGGTCATAGAAGCATCTGTGTGTCAGATGAGAACAATACACCAGATTTATTTAGGATTACTTGATAGTTACTAGTTTCATGGAGTGGGGAGAGGAAGAGAAATTTATCTAATATTTTTTTTCTTTTGGCCTCTCTAAAAACTTCCAAACACTCATTTTACTCTGGTTTTGCTACAACTGGTGGCAACTAGTGCCTCACTCATTTCTCGTGCTTGTATAATTGAACATTCAGTACTACGTTCAGTATGTGCCAAGAGCAGAAAGATTTTTCAGTTTATTCCTGCTGGAGATCTGTAGAGATCTACTCCTGAAACTGACTTTTACCTGTTGGATACTCTCTAAAAGCAGTCATTGCCTTCTGGACTTTCATCTGAGTTGACTGCTTACAAAATCTGCCTTCCAGCCTACTTTAGGTTTCTTTTTAACCTTAGATAACCAAAGAAGCTGTCAATGTTTTGCTGTATTTCCTGAGAGTGGGGAGGAAAAAGTATATGTGTGGAAGCGTGTTGGACTTCCTTTCATATTTGCAAGGATCCAGGAGAGGACTTAAGTGTTTTTCTCAGCTGAGTTCAGGACAAGATATATAGGCTCAAGTATAGGATTGTTGGTCATTCTTTTCTTATGAAAGCATTGTAAAAACTTTGTGATTATCTACACAATTTTTCTCTTTCTCCCACCCTGCTCATGTAGCCTATGTTCTGTTAAAGGAAAACGTGATTTAAGACTCATTTTAAAATGTCTCTAGCAATGACATAGTCATTAGAAAAAAGAAAAAGCTGGCAAGTCAGGTGGAAAAAAATAGGATGGTAGAATGAAATACCTCTGAGGACAGTTTTGTTGTACAACATTTGGCCCTAAATAAATGTATGGGCCTGCTTCTGAAAATATATTACATTTGTCAAAGGAACAGTAATTAAACTGCCCCCTCTAAGCCTTTTTGATAGGCCATTTTCAGAATGAATGGTTGAGGCTGAGAAAGGGCACTTGGCATTTAAGAACTCTACCTTTAGGGTATTATTCTCCTTGCGTTCTCATGCTCACACAATTTTGCTTTTTACCTACCATCTTAGAACTATGCTAATATTCACTGTTTTTGTTAGGGAAGACCTGTAAAATATAAAATAGATGTCATGTAAATGTAATTGGTATTGTAATTAAAACAAGAGATCAGTTTGTCACATCTTACATTAAACCTGAAGAGAGAAAGAGTCAATCATGGTGAAAATGGCAAAATATTCATTTTGTCATTAATTAGTGGAAACTGACATAAGACACATGCATTTATACTAGATAACTCAAAGTAATTATTACCTTCTTAAAATGGTTATGATGAGTCAGTAATAATAAAAAAAGACAGTCTCTGACCAAGATCCGTAATGCATTTCTTCAAATGAGTTAAAAATGAGATGTGATGAAGTGACACCCTAACTCATCATTAAGGAAAGGCAGATTCTAGAAACTTTTTCTAAAAAATGATGCAACATAATTGAAGTTTAAAATAATTTTTGACTAATATTATTGTTTCATATGACCTGTATCTGAGGCCCCATATTTCTACGATATAGTGATGATCACACTCACAATAACATATCTGTATATAAGAAGAAAAATTAAATAAGTAAAAAAGACCTGTCTTTCATTTCCCTTAATGCAGAAATTTCAAGAAAATAAATTGCAACAGAGTGAAATAGATAAAGTTCTGTGTTATCTATAGGAATTACTCACGAATTCACAATGCCAGGTGACAGAAAAGTCTTTACTTTTCATAATCTATTGCAGGACATATTTTACATTAATTCAGACAATTGCATCCTTATTGAAACAATTTTACACTTCTGCGATATTTCTTTTCTGATTTGTGTGTACCGTGTGGCAGTTCATTTCCATAGACTGCAAATATGTATTTCCAGACTGCCTAAAATGGACACTTGCGTGTCATATATTTACTGCATTAAGGTATTTTATTTGTTTTATTAAAACTTTTTTTCCAGTTTTTGAAATTTAACTGTAGGAAGATTATACAGATGAAAGAATTTTTCCAGCTATGAAGGTGAAAAAAAATCTGTATCTTTTTATTAATCTCTGATTTTTAAATTAAGATTCTCACGATAATTGTTTTTCTTCATGCTGTAACAATAGGTATTATAGTTTTTAAGTTTTACCTTTGGCAATGATAGAATGCCAACACATTCCTGCACAGATTATAGTCTTTTTGTGGCCATTTTAGAAACTTCTGAGTTTCTTTAGTTTTTCTTTTGCTTTTGGATTATTTTTCTGAAAAACTCTGTGAAGTTTGGAAACTACAAATACCGTCAATATGCAGTCCTTATGGATACACCACAATAAAAATAAAGCCATCTTTATATGTCAGTCAGAAACAAAGGACATCTGAAGAAAATCTAGAATAAAATGACTTTGCCATTACAGGCCTTACAGAAATAACGAGGATAAAACATCTTAGAAAAGAGAACACATACTCAGAGAAAAACAACGGAATTAGAATACCAAAAATGCTAACAAGCCAGGTGTTTTTTTCTTTTCTAAGACTGTAAATGTTCTTCCAGTTCAAGCGAAACAATACAGACTTTTCATTTCTCTTCTGAAAGATTGCTTCATTCACCACATTTTGAGTGTGATAAAAGAAATTTATGAAATTTTTCTGCTATCAGGAAAAAAAAAGTAATCGTAAGGGGAAAAATACATAACAATTCCTACGAAGTAGGTTATTTGGCCATAAAAGGGAATATTTTACATTTTCACTTAGGACAAGTACAAATTTCTGAAACTTTATATTCTATAACTGCAACACACAATGTACCTGCACATTTGCTTTTGTTAGAACTCTCACAAGTTCAGCAACTGTTTTGCAAAGCAGATCCAGTGCCTTTGATCCACACAGTTCCTACATTTCTATGAGAGAAGTTAGGAAGAATTTTGTGATGAATAAACATATTCTTCCTCCATTTCTCCTTTTCACAATCACCTGGTGCAATAAGACAATTCACAGTTGATGATAACAATAGTCAACAATAGTAACAATAGTTACTTGTTTCTGACTAATTTACATAGCAATACTCGGTAGATAGAAAGTTGGGATTTTTAAAAATTTTTATTTATCCCTTCACTTTACATGAACAAATGCCCATGTGCATCATGTGTAAAATTAGCTAGTTATAGATGTCTTTTTTTTTCTTAGTATGAGTTAATAATTAGGTTTCTCTCACTTTTCACTATGTAAAATACATATTAATAATTATCAGCTTCTTTTAATAAATTAAAAAAAATATACATTAATCAACTTAAAGCTCTCTATGGTTAAATACCTTTCTCTTATGGTGTTCATTTGCAGTCTAGTTAAATATTCTTGATTTAAAGCATATGCTTTAATCTCTCGTTTTGTTCAAATTAAAAGTAACGTGCAATTTGATGTCTTAGTTAAACAGTGACAGACAAATGTTTTAAAAACTCTCTGCTGAGAGTTTCCGTCTTTGTAAGACTAAAAAGTAGATACAACTTTAAATGTCACAAGCCAATGTTTATTGCCCATCTTTGGTGTGGGGAGACAGAAAGATGAGCCAAAATGCAGACATTTACTGAAATCAAAATATCCTCAATGATATTTACATAGGTGTTGGTAGTCACTATTGTCTTGAATCACTGTTAACAACTAAACATGTTTTTCATTATATTAAAAAAAATTGCCCCAGTTATTGTTCGTTCTTTTGGGAAAGAAGGAGTGGTCCTGTGTAGGGCCAAGAACTGGGCTCAATAATCCTTGTGGGTCCTTTTTAACTCAGGACATTCTACAATTCTTTGATTCTGTCATTACAATCCACTTGTATAACTCCATAAAGTGGAAAGCTATGAAGTTAAGGCTCAATATCTAAATTAATTTTGAAAGAACTGTTAGATTTTTCTCTGCAAATATTCTGTCCAGAAAACGAAGAGAGAAGAAGAAGAGATCTTTTCGGAGGGTACCAGGAAATCCTTGGTTTTGTTGGCCTCCAAGCATGAGGAATCAGTACAAATGGGAGATTAATCATGTGCACAAACTATCCAGAGTGTACACAATAAACATAACTAACTGAGCTTTGAAAATAATGAAGTTTCAAACAAAGAAATGAGGTCAAGAGGAATCAAAGTAGCAGCAAATATTCATCCTGACAAATACTGCATTCTACATCTGCAGTCCATAATTTCTCTGCTGAGAAGAGAGTTGCAAAGCTAGTGAGGGCATATAACTCCTATCCTAAATCTACAGCCATACCTCCCTTGGTCACAACATCCACTTCCTGCTAGCATTGAAGAGCATAAAATACTTTTTTGAACTGCAGGAATTCTCAACAAAGGTCTGAGGAAAAGAATGGATTGATGTCTTTGTAAACTGTTTCTATAATGGTTTCAGTATTTTTGAAATAGATAGTTTATCTCACAACTTCTAAATGTATGAAAATTTAGCTGCAGCAAAAAGTAAGAATTAAATGTTAAGAAAAATTATTAATTTATTAGTAAATATGGATGGTGGTAGAAAATTGCATAACTGAAAGTGATAATAAAGTTTTCAATAACTTTTCGTGAAGCCTGAATGCTTAGATGCATATTTTTTTTCTTCTAAATTATACAACTCCAACAGTTATTAAAGGAAAATCTGCCAGCAGGGACAGCTGACCCCCTGACCACGGGAACAGTTCATACCATATGACATCAGTATATAAAGTGAGGCGAAGAAGAAGGAAGCAGGGAGATGTTAGGAGTTATGCCATTTGTCTCCCAAAGTCACTGTTAGCACGTGACGGAACCTGGCTTTCCAGGGGATGGCTGAACACCTGCCTGTCAATGGGAAGGGCTGAATTTGCAAAGTAAGATTTGTTTTACTTTGCTTTCCATATTAAAATATCTCAACCCACGAGTTTCCTCATTTCTACCATTCCAGTTCTCTCCCTGAGAGGACTGGTTGGGGGAGTGAGCAAGGGGCTACATGGTGCTTTGCTGCTGTCAGGGTGCAAACCATGACACCTGGTTATAACAATCTGACAAATAAATAAATAAGACACTTTGAGAGAAGAAATAGTTGCAATGAGACACAGAAATGGAAGTGAGATATCTTCCATCTTAAAAGTACTTTAGGACCAAAGAAAGATACAAAATTAAACATAAAAACCCCAACATGCTTTTGCAACACTAACACACAAAAAAATGTCCTGGATGAAAAAATAGTGTTGTTAATATAGTTTTCTCTTTCACTGTTTTGGCTGGTGAACTCTTAGACTGTGCAGACTATGCAAGCATGGACATACACTCTAAAAGAGAAGCAGCTACTGTAAGAGGGAGAGTCTCAAAAAACTATTGCATCTACAGGGCTTATGAGGAATTTGTTTTACTGGTCAATGTCTAAGTGCTCTTTGAGACTGCAGCACAAGACTGATTTTGGCAGTGTTTTCAGTAAACTTCACAATAGAGAAAAAATATCCAATATGGATGGAAATCTTCTCAAATGTACTTTTTGTGTAAATACGTTTTCTAACCTGTTTCTTTGCCTTATAGTTTTATATTAATTAAGTGTAACGTCACAGATCTTTCCCACAGGCTGCCTTAACAGGTGGGACTACTTTTTCTAGAGTCATCTACCACTGACTAAATGACAGAGCATCTAATAAACGAGACAGAACTATTTTTCTCTTCCCGGGGTAAAGGGATTGATGAGCACACTGAGCAGAGCTTGCTACCATCATAAGAGATGCACAAAAGATATGAAGCATTTAGGAGATTTACTCTCTTGATCCATGCTTGCGATTAATTCTAATAACTGTTAAACAGTCCTGAATTAAAATGTCTGCTCTTTGAAGTCTGGTTGTGTATGCTGTGGGCAAAACTTTCCCCTTTGCTTTGGCATGCCACACACCAAACCAATGGAAGTGGAATGATGGCTCAAGGGCAGAATTTAGCAGTTGGGATCTGGAGCGGACGGTCGTTCTGTTAAATGTGTGTTAGATCCTCAATTTAAAGTGCCAAAGCATACCCCAGGATTAAAACAATACCATATCCACCAAAATCAGTGGGGATTTCATTAATATACCCTCACACAGTGCTTCAAAACCCTGCTTTTAGCTTCTCAAAGCAGGAATGGCTGTGTTTATTCAAATAATGTTAATTTTTAAGAAGTTACATTACTAACTTACAGTAAAATCTGTGCTAAGACTTTTGTCTTTGAAGATTTAGTGGGAAGTATTTTAGGTCCAGAATATTAAAGTCAAAGAGCAGAGTAATGTGAATCAGAAAAAGATGATAGAGGAAGAGTAAATAATGAAGGAGAATGTTACCAGATAAAAAATATAAAGAGCATTTTAAAGACTAATAAATGACAAAGCCAGTTCAATGCAGATAAATGTAGAACAGTAGTGACTTTGATGAGTCTTTATAACACAACTGTGCATGCATTATAAAATAGGAAGAACAAAAAGTGTTAGAGTCAAAAGAAAACTGTGTGTCATTGATGTCGGAAAAGAAAGCTTGCAGACGTCTTAACACATGGATGAATGATGACTTTGAGAGAGTCTGTACGACAGAAGCCTGTTTTTCATAAAGTAGAAGTATGAAAGAGCAAGACCTAAAAAAATAAGAGAGGGGGAAAAAAAGATAGATTCTACATGGAGTTTAAAGTATGAAAAAACCACAGCAACATTTCTGTGGAGGAAAAAAGTGATGTAGATGAATTGTTCTCACTACATTTCTAGCACTGATCTGACCATGTCCATTACACAAAAGTAGTATTTACAGGAAGGATTGCCTTCTGTTTAGCCACTGTGCAGTGATTATTTCTCAAGTGTTTATTTTCCATGAGCAGTAAAAATACAGTGACAAGGATTATAATGTTCACACACAAAAGACAAGATGGGGAAGAAAAATAGATACTAACATATAAAAAGGTATGCAGGAAAGGAGAAGAAAGCTAATAGAATGAAGAGACAAATAAACAGAAGTGAAGTTGAAACAAAATTGATGCAGGAGGGGAAAAAAGTTCTAAAATACATCTTTGGCTCAGATTTCCCAAGCCAGCTTTAAACAAAGATGTATTTTGGATCTACTGCAATAAGTAGGCTTCCTACAACACGTCTGTACAGTGTGATTGAAACCAAGGACTGCTCATTTCAGTGTCTCCTGACTGACCATCGGGACCAGCCACTATTCATCGCTGTACTCTGGTTCCTTGTCCCCTCTCCCTCCTGGGCTGTTGCTCCTTCTCTTAGGGATATTTAGCACAATAACGAGCAAGAGCAACTAAACTGTATATCTGACCCACAAGATTCCTGAAACTCTTTCCCTCTCCCTAGTGAGTCTCCAGCTTTTTAAAGCACTATGCAAAAACTTCAGTCAGGAATTACCTTTTCACTTAAGCAGTTCTTGTCGCTGTGAAGAACTGAATACCTGAAGACCATGAAGACCATGAAGATCATTTAACCCAAGTTCAAGCTTTTTTTTTTTTTTTTTTGTGGTTAGGCAAATGTATTAATTGGCACTCTGTGGGATTTTGGTGTCAAACTGGTGTTAGACTAGACAGTTAAATCCAAAATATAATTGCCAGATTAACACCTTCAGACCTTTCAGGTACAGCAATTCCATTTTGTCTCTAGCAGAGTCAGAAACTGCTTGACCTTAAATAAATGGTGCACACATGGCTAGGATTAGACCTCAAGCAGTTGGAAAATTAAACATAAAATGCTAACAGCTCTAGAAGCACAATTTTTTAGACATCTAAATAAACATGTCCATAAACGTAATTTTGGTTGTAGACATCTCAATTCTAAGAGCATCCCAGGCTAGGCTCTTAAATAATTCTGAGAAGGTCACAAGAAAAAGGGATATGTCTTATCCGAAAAAGCTGCTATATTAGGTTCCCTACAGTGTCACACAGCTATTACAAATTAGTTTGCCTTCCAGTTCATAATTTCAAAGACTTTTCTCATAGAGAAGAAAATAGCTGAAATAAAAATTGGAATTCTAATATCATTGCATGACTCTGGGGCAAACTTGCCTTTTTTTCGATTGCAGTCTAATTCTGTGTAAGAGTCAAAGAAAATCACTTTACTAAACTTATGTAAACCAGAATGTACTATAGTTCCATTTTGGCAGAAATGACTTTCTGTTGAGTCTGGATCAGTGATGTTAAAAAAAATTGGGTGCCCTGAGTGTGTACTATCCTGGATGCTAAAATATTTACTAGAGTTTCTGTGTGTTTAACTTGCCCTGGAGTATAGTTGTTGTGCTTTAGTTCCAATTTTTTAATGATACTACCACTCCTGCCAGTAATTTTATACCAGCTGCACTGGACTAATTATGTGCTTTTCTCAAAAGCCTATTTTTGAAATTATGGCCTTTGAGCATGTAATAGACAGCAAGATTTGGGTAGAGAGGAGTAAAAAACTTTCCATTTGAGGAGAAAGGATAAAAAAGGTGGCATATCATCATTACATTCTCATTTTGAGTGCATAAAGCTGTACACCATCTCAAGGTGCCTGTCTAATAAAGCTTTGTTCCTTTGTGTCCACGTTACTTCACTTAGATTTCTAGATTTAAAAAAATAACAATGATAATTTCTCATTAACTGCGTTTTGCAAGCTTCTTTAAGTCAAAGTAAATAAACTAGCACAGCTAACTGTAGTGTAGGATCATTGATGGTGCCTTATGGCCAGAAGTTTCTTTTTTTTTGTCTCCCTTCCTGACTCGGAATTGCTGAAGAGATGAGCCTTGTCCTCACGCATGCTATAAGGTCACCTCAAACACCGTGTGAGGCTGTCTGAAGTTTGAAGGCTATTTGTGAACAGTCTGCTTAGTTGCTGACTTCTGTTATTTTATAGAGATTAAGTGAAATATGGAAAATTATTATGTTTGTAAAGGTTTATTCTGGGGCATGTGTAGGGGTATATTTCAGAGCTTTGAGCTGGTCTAAGCCACATGATTCTTTTAAAGTTAATGAGAAAGTCACAGCTAGAATGCCATGTGATAATCTGAAAATTTGCCCCTTACTGCCTCTTAAGATTTTCTGTGTCATATGTTATGGTAATAAATGGTTCTCAGCATGAGGTTGATTGAAAGGGGTATAGCTGCATGAAGCAAAGAACTTGTCTTTTCTTCATGATCTCTAGATAATGTTATTAGCATATGCAAGATCAGCTCTGAGAATAAGCAGCCTTTGTGACCAGGGAGCTCAGAATTACATCAGTTTGAGTGAACTTAAATGTACTTTCATAATTTTTCCTTTGAAGTTATGTCCCTGGAAAGGAATTGAACAAGTATATGGGATTTTTTTTCTGCATTATTGTTGACTACCCTAAATGTGGCTCTGCCATAGTAAGTTTCAGGGTCTGTGCTTTTTAGATTATTATAAAAAGTCCTTGGAAAATGTCTAAAGAGTGTATCAAAATCGAATGGAAAAGAAGTTAGGAGACTCTAGTCAGAAAGCGTAATATGTATGACTGTATATGATGCGTACTATTAGTTTTGAGAAGTTGTTTTCAAATGTAATATTCATTGTCAAAGTAGGAGGGAACCGGGATTCATTCACATGTATAGGGAAAAAAAAAGGTGCAGTTGAGGAGGTTTTTGATTTTTCTTCCTGTTTAAAAATGTTTAGGAAAAGCTGGGATGTGTAAAATAACCATTCTCCAAAACAATGCTGCTTTTCATAGGTTCTATTTATTGTTCTAACAAACTACTCTCAAACTGACAAGGATAAGGATAAATTAATGAAGAAATAGCTTGATCAATACTTTCTTCTACAAATTAGGAAATATCTAACAATGTAACACACATGCAGAGAGGGTAAATGCAGGAGAGAAATTCTAGGTTTGGAACAAAATGTGCCTATTTAAAAGTTTCTAAATATAGCTGCAGAGATTTTCAAGGCATTATTCTAGAAAATCTGATCACAGGGATAATACAGATAAGAAGCAATATCCACCACTCTGGTTCTCTGAGGCCTTTTTAACCTACTGTAACAGTGTTAATAAAATCAAAATATGTAAATAATACGAGACCTGATTGTGGGGACTGTTCTCAGCATCCTATTTAAAACATCAATATGTACACTGGGGATTGTTTTCCTGAAATCTACAACTTCCTAAAGCTGCAGCTGGCCTTGAATGGTGCAGCTGGGTGATGTGGTTCAGTAGATTATGGGTTACAGCAGTAGCACTGCACTGATGCAGCCCTGATCAGCTGGACCTGATGATCTTAAAGGGCTCTTCCAACCTTGAAGATTGTATGCTTTTATGATTCTATAATTAATTTATGTTTCTATGTATGTTTTCATTCAAAATTTTCAAATAGTCCTTAAAAAATCATTATGGCAAAAGAAAAATCAGGTAAAGGAGTTTCTAACATTAGCATATGAATTGACTGCTGCAATAAAAGCCACTTAGAAATAATATTCAGTTATATATTATCTAGTATATATTATATTTTAATAGAATTTTCGTTTTTCTGTCTAACACAATCTTGACCACCATCAAGAGAAAAGGAAACAAAAAATCAATAAAAATGAATGACATTTTAGGACCTTTCATTAACAGGTCATTGTTGTCATGCTTGTGACTTGACTACCTGGGTTCTAACAGTCCTAGCTGTTTGCTAGGTGAGACTCTATTACTCACAGTAATAAGCCAGGCTTGTGTTCCTGTCTCTGCAGGTAACTTGTAGTGCATCACACACCAGGTCACAGGTTATGGTGACACTGGTTTGTCCAATGCCATGAATAGTTTGGACTTTACCTTGGGTTTCCTTTCCCTTTGTAACTCACCTAAAGGAAAGAGATAAGAATTTTTATGATTTTTGTATGATTTCAGTGACCGCACAAGGCATTGCTTTGTTACTTAATAAGAAAAAGAATAAGTTTTTAGAAAATGTTAAAATTCTAAAGTAGGATGTAGCTACAAATCCAGACAAGCAGTTACAAATACTTGTGCCAGCTTTGGTATGAAATTCATCTTGCCAAGTTAGGCCAGATCTATTCTTGGATTAATAAGTGCACTCAAGTGAATACAAAAATTGTGTTGAGGATGATCTGCTCACACTTTTATCTACAATTTTAATCATCTGGAAGCATCTTCATATTGAAGATGAGTTAGAAGACTGGGATGTGTTTCCTAACTCTTCACTAGTTCCAGCCTAGAATTACTCTTTTCTGTTGCCTCCAGTTTGCATGGAAAAGAGGTAAACTGAGCTTCCAACTCCTCAGGGTAGAGATGAAGTCAACACCTTCCTAAACAAACAAAATCACTGTCTTCACATCTACTTATCTGCAGAAATGTCTCTTTCAGTAAATTAATTAATTTGCCTGAAATCATCTGAGAATTGGTTATTGGTCAAGAGCTGCATGGGTTCCAAAGAAAATTGAAAAAGCTGGTTTCCAAAGTTTTACTAGACCGTATTAAATTTGTTACAACACACATTCAGTTTTGATGAGACATCACAGCTCAATAGCTGCATATGACAGCGATTTGGCAGGGTCCCATTTACCCTTCTCCTAAAGTTTATTATGCTGAAGAAGACTTTAAGTAGTTGTAAACTTGACAAGACACTTTATAAATCACTATTATTTACTTAAGACCAACCCTAATTTAATTTGATATTATTTTAATAACTATGCATTACCACATGTTTTTCAGAAAATAAATATTTCGTAAGGTTTTTTAGCAAATAGAATTTAGCGAACTTGAATATGAAATTAGAATGTCAAATTTCCAGAGATGGAAGATCTGTACAAGTTAGAAGTTTGGATTTTAATAACAAGAACCTAATAAGTTCAATCTTGTTAATACTGAAGGTACTAAGCAAAAGTGCCTTATTAAAATCTATTTATGTACAGAAAAGCTGTAGCAGCTAGAATGTTGTCTGCCAAATTCTCTAACCCACTTCAACAATACTGTCCTCCTGTGTATCTCAGAAGCTTATGGAAACACAATTGTCTCCCTGGAAAACGATGCATTTTTCTCTCATTCTTGTTTTCTCTCTCTCTCTATTCAACTAGAGTTATATTCCAAAAGGTAATGCATCCTTACCTTCATTTAGAAATGCAAATTAATGGTAATTAGCAAACCTGCTCTTGAATTTGTACTAGATATACCCTAAACCACAAACTTCAAGTTTTTGTTCTTCCAATTTTCAAGATTTTTTTATTAGAAATGGCTTGATCTTGGTTGTGTTATTTCATTTAATAGTATGGTATATGCAGTAGCATATAATAATCTGCACAATAAGTGTCAAGAAAACATATTGACAAGATGGTCCAAATCCTCTTCTTTCTTTCTTTATTTGTTTTTATTTATTTATATAATCCACTTCTTTTATTTTAGATGAACAGATTAAATTTTTCTTTAAAACATCAACTTATTTCAGGATAGAAAACAAATTCCATTTACTCTTCCCATCTTCATATTGACTTCAATTTAATGTAAACCGGACATTCTCTCTGAAGAGATTTAATAAATCTGTTGCCAAATCTTTCTTCTCTGTTGGCCTCTTTTGAGTTCTTTATTTAACATGGTAAACTGAGGAAAACCTGGATGAGATGAAAGAATTTTTTCCTACCTTGTTTTCCCATGTCCTGTCTCTCTTCTCATCTGTGAAACCATCAGAAAACCAATATTTTAAGCCAATTAGGTTAATACATTGAACAGCTTCTCTTACTTTGCAAGGTCCATGAAACTCCATTTCCTCAACTGCAAACCCCATGTCCTCTTGCATTTTCAGTCACCCTCTGTTTTATTGGATTGAGAAAAGACACACCAAACTACTTGGTGGTGAAATGTGATTTTCACAGGAATATTCCCTTTGGTCTTCAGGGCTTTTGTGGATACAGAAGAGCTACTATCACAACTTTAATAAACTTGTCTTTGAAACTATTGAGTTATGTCATGTGAATTTTCCCTTGGGTCTTCAGGACTTCAGTAGAAATAGAAGCGATACTATCACATCTTTAATAAACCTGCTTCTGAAACTACAGAATTATCTCCTTTACCAGTGTGTAATGGTGCTGATATGTGGAAATAAATGCCTAGGTTGATGGGTTAGCCAGGAGAATGGATTCCATGCATAATCTAGTCAGCATTTACTCCCTTGGGTTTAGTGTGCGACATTTTTTCTGCCTCTATGTTTGCTAGACCAATTTGTGTTCACTTGCTTTGCTTGAAGAACTGGTGACAGTACTCCACAAAGACCAGACAACCTTTAGTTTTTGAATTTTGCTGGATCTAATTTAGATTTGAATTTAGATCTGTGCTCAATAAAACTCATTGAGGCAGAGAATTTCTTATTTTTCCTTGTATTTTGGAAATTCCGTGGTTTCTCGCATATGGACTAATTCATAATTCTTTTTACAATTCAGTAAAAATGTCTCTAATATCCACACATCACTGTTATCTTATTTCTCAAACACTTGTTTTTGCTCATCAGATTTCTGTCCTAAAGTTACATGAATTGAGGAGGAGTAGGTATGGTTATTTTTGTTCTAAGCCCCTTGATGTATTTTTTTTGATATGGTCAACATATCCAACAACTGCTTCATTACCAGGAGCTGTATTCCCAAAACATATGTTTAATGCAAATTCATTTCATTTTCATATTGTTTTTTTATGCTCAGCACTGCATCTTATTATGTCATGATACACTAATTCTTTACTTATATACATCATTTAAAATCAAGTGGTCTTATGCTTTATTGTTTTCTTGCATTATCAGAGCTTCTGTGAAGATTTCTGTTTAGAAAAAAAGTATCAGGGTTTCAATATATTCAGAACTATAAATTCAGCCATATAATTGATCAAAATAAATTTAGCTACTCATTAACCATTTTATTTTCTTCAAAGATTACTTACTACAATGAAATGATTTGATTTTCATAACACTTATATCTGTTTATAATTTCCATGGATGCATCTTTCTTGACCCTCTTTCTTGCTGCGTAGCTTTCCAGAGTGTTCCTTCATCCTGTGTGAGTACTGAAATAATCAGCATACTGGCAATGATTGGTAAGCATTACTATATTTTTGAAATAGAAAATTATTCAGGTCAATCTCCTTTCTGTCATTGCTAGCAGATTTTAAAACAACATTTGAAAGAGCAGTGGGCAAGGTAGGAATGTACACATAACATGCACTTCTTATTACTAAAATATAAGAAAGAATTAGTTGTGTGTTCTTAGATCATATGAGTTTTACACAAAATGCTGATGACTGGAAACCCATCTTTTCAGAACCATTCTTTTCCTAGCTCTACAGAGAAGGAGTTTTTACTGTGCAGTTAATCCTGTGCATTACTGTGCAGAATCACTGTTGAATTATGAAATTATATGGACAGTAAAAGTTCCAGAGGAATTTTTGTCTCCCTCAAGGATGAATGTACAAAGCCTCTTGATCTACACAATCAAACAAAGGAATGCGAATTTTACAATAATCTTGGTCCTATGATTTTTACATCTCTCTTTTCTTCAAAGCAAATATTAATGCAATTCTAGAGACCTAAAAAATAAAAAAAAATAGGAAAAAACATAGTACATCATGCTCCAAGAAATACGGAAATTCTGTCAATACTAACACATATAGACACTTTCTACACATTTGATGGTACATACTATATCGCTTATAAATCAGAGAAAATTGTATGTGTAGCTGCTGCAGTTTCAACTATCCTTGAAGTTCCTGATTTAAAATCCCAGTCACAACAAAATTCAAAAGACACACCCTAATCACATCATTAGGGGTCAATTTATATCTTAGTACAAAGTTCAAGTGTGAGTTATAACAATGCTTCAATTGAAATTGAAGCAACCTATTTATAAGAGTAGGACCAGATAGCAGCACATGCAGCAGCATCACTGTGGTAGCTCAGGCTTCAGAGAAAATAAATATTTCCATAATTTCACAGGTGATTTTGGAAGTCTGTGAAACCACAATTTTCAAACTAGCTTGTTTATTGCCAGCTTAGCTATTTCTAAATTAATTACAATCAGACATGGAGTAAATGAATATGAATCAGTATAGCACAGTCGGCAAGAGAAGGGTCCTGTGTGTTATTTTGAAAGTATGATTAGCAGATGTATATAGCAAGAGAGAATTATAAAACTTTTACTGTAGTCTTTGAAATGATTGATAGTCCTAGAGAAAATTGAATACAAGAAAATCTAGAAAAAAGCGAATAGCAGAAAAGGCTTTGATTCTGTACTCCAGAGCAGATGGATGAAAAAGATAACAAGAAAATGAACATGAAAGGAAGGACAAAAAACGTAAACCAAAAATGAGCAAAGCTGATCAAAGGTGATGAAGATAGAACAAATAGAATTTTAAGAAATCTACAGCACCCAGAAAATGAAAAAGTCGCAGTCAGCACAGTTGGCATATTTACTTTGTTGGAGAAATATTCAGGAAGCCGGGTCAGGGAAGGTTGCAGGCTGCTTCAGAAGCCTGTGGAACTCAAACAGACATTTCCTTTGTTCTACGTTTTGGACCTGGATCTAACATGCAGGTTTAAGAATCCATTTCATCTAATTAAAATTTGCACCAACTTAAAGACAGAAGAGTGTGTACCCTCCCTTCCCATTGATGTCCAGCTGCTTCTGATCCTCCCCAAGCCTCTTCAATATCTTTTATTAATTTTCTGTTGGAGTGCTTAAGGATAAGTTTTAAGCTTCTTCAATATGCCCTTTGCTTTGAGGGCCTTCCTACAAACTGATGTAGGAAGAAAGGAAGACCACTGGCTGTTTTGGAAGTCAATATTTATTTATACTGCCCTAAACCAATTGTCAAACTATATGGAATAATCATATTGAATTAGTAAGTTGAATTTACTGTAAAAGTAGAATTTTAATATTGTAATCAAATAAATTAAAAGGTCTAGCAAGCATACAGAGCAGTTTTTAGAGAAATATGATTTTATAGAAAAATTAATGTATCTGTACCAGAAACAAAAAAGGGCATTTCATTTTCCAACACCTCCTGCAGCTGAAGTGCATACACAGAGAAAAAATAGAGCTTTTCCAACATGTAGTCCTAGATAAAATCCATCTCATTAATTCAAAACAAAAAACAATAGAAGATTTTGTACTGAATTCTGTATAAATTAAAACAAAACAAAACAAAACAAAAAACGTTGTAACTAAAAAAAGAGTCTAGTGATGACAGCGAGAAAACACTTCTATTGGGAAAGAAGATGACATGCAGATGTACAATTTTCCCAGCTACATTCATGCCCACTCAAGGACTTTCTAGCAGGCTACTTGCTCCTTGATACATCCAGCATCCATCTCTTTTCCTGGCAGTGGCCACAATGTCATCTTTTTCCCCCACCCTTCTATGTCCTTGGCTGGACTCATTGCTGTGCTTGCTGCACCTCCCTCCATACACCTCCCATCCCTCCCAACACACACCTTGCTCCAGGAGCAAGGAAGGCTTTGTCTGCCTAACTGCCTCTGGTACCTAAAGAAAAGAAGCAAGAAAATTTTCAGACAGGATAAGTAGTTAGGGTAGGGTTGCTCTGATTGTGCTGGATAGCTGAACCCATCCCAGGCACTTGAATTGCTAGTCTTGTGGCCAGTGAAAAGGTAGTGGGGAAAATGGCTGATAGTGTCACAATACCCTCCTAGGGGTCTGCCTGCATGAGAAAAAACCCAAATTATTTGCATCAATTCTTTAAACTGTATCTGCATGCTAAGCATCTAGCAGACAAAGCAGAATAACTGTATTTTCCAAGACAGTTTTCATTTTGTCAGACTTTCAAAACAATTAATGAGGAAAAACACAAACAGCATAGCTGAATGTTATTCCATCATAACCAGAAAAAAAAAAATCTGCCTCAACATATGTGCTTCAGGTAAAACAATAAATAAGAGAGAAAATTGCTAGGGAGTTTTCTGTTCTGTTATTAAACTAGCACATTTAATTGCAATTCTGTAGCACTTGTTTCTTTTCTGTTTCATTAATTGTGTGACAAAGGAAACTTTCTACCACAAAGTAACACAAAAGCATCTACATCGTTAGGGACTTTTTAAAGTAGTGCTGGAAATACATCACTAGCTTCATACAAAAAATAACTGATATAGAAAGATCTTTTCCTGTGTTTTCCTTAAAGTTTGAGACTCTCTCTTAAATGTATTTATTACTTAATGATTGGCATAAAGGCACTTATTTGCACAGCTGGGATAATGCCGGTTTATAGGGAACCAGAATGATACATTCTGCAACAGCAACTAATCTATTTTGTCTAAGTGTTTGTTCTCAGAGGCCAATGTCTGTCTGGAAAGTTCTTGTGTGTTAGAATGAACGTTATTTCTTTCAGTGGTTTCTATTCATCACTGCGCTGTGAGACACTGCTGGCAATTTAGAAAAGAATAATGCCCTCCAGGTTAGAGACCAACAGCAGGAGCTGCTCCCATAAAGACAAATGTACTAAAGATTTATCTGTTTACCTATGTAATTTTTCCCTCTTTAAGATACCAAGGGATTTTTGTGCATCATTTAGTACTGATTTGTAAGAGGTTGTTGTCTAAAGTAAAGAAACATAGCACCTTAGCCTTTTCTTACCAACAATTCCTCATGTTTTAGACAATTTGAAGAGAACAGAAATTATTTTATAGTGAAATATATTTTCAGAGCTCTTAATGAACCTACTAAAACATATAATTACCTTACTGCTCCTGAGTACATTAATGGCTTGTTTCTCAGTATAACTGGGGAGACAGGGAGGGGGAAGCAGCTGTCATGTTTCCAGCAGCTATTCCCAAGTACTAAAGATAGGCTGTGAATTTAAAACTTCCATTTACAGAAAGCAATGATAAAATTCTAAGAATAAGTGCTGCATTGAATTAATAAGTTAATTATAGACTTAATTTGTTTTTGTATACTTAACTGGTATTTAGGAATCCTCATTAAATCTGATGACATGTTGTTTTAGCATATTTGTTAATAAAAACCATAATAATGAATGAATTTAGGAAACATTTAAATAAATTTTAAAACTTAAAAACATCAGCAATTGTAACTTTTAATTTGTGGACCCTGGCAGAAAGTTTGAATGCAAAGAAACTCTTAAAAATTGACCTTAGGTGTAATATTTTACATAGGTAACTTTATAGAGAGATACTTGTATGTGTGTGGGGGAGCATACATACAATTATAAGCAAAATCTCAACAGATGTTACAAGAATAATAAAGTTATCATACATGTCTGCTTAACTGGTGGCTTGAGTATATTTACAAAAGACATATATCTGGCTGTGTCTTGATTTTGAGCTGCAAGTTATGATATATGACAAAAACTCTTGGTCAGTGCCAAATAAGATGCTACTGGAAAGAAAAATTAACAATTTATTTAATAAACACTTAACTTCTAGATCAATCCTGAAGCAGCATGATGAGGTCTTCCTGGAAGAGGTCTGGGTTGTTTAGAAGTTTCACCTCATCAGTGTTTTTCTACTGAGTAAAGAATATGGGTTTGTCCCTCTTTCCTAAAGTCTGCTTCCAGAAGGAGGTTCACTCAATTTCTCATATCTGAAATCTTGCTGAAACAAAGTGGAAAAACTATCTAAAGTAGTGTTTTGTTTGGAAGGGTGAGTGGAAATGAATAAGCTAGCTAACTGGAGATAGAGAAAATGGGGAACTTTGTCAAGACCCCACTGTCATTCAGAGTGAGTGTGAAACAGCCAACTCACAGCAATTACAGAGAACTCACTAGATTTTCAGGTCTTGCATGGCAACCAAATTTAGACTGCTTCTAACATGAGTCCAGAAATTAAACTTCATGGATTGTCTCACTGCAGGTAAGTAAGGGAAAAATTAGAGTTTATGTCTTCAAAAGCCAGGCTTTAATTTTTTCTTGCACATTTTGCATGGGTAGAATGTGATGAAAATTATCACAGGCAGATATCTGTTAACCATTTCTGAATTTGGTCCTTAACTCATGTAACTACAATAGTCAGTGGTTGCTTGGTTATTTGCCCCTACTAGCTGATATTAGAAGTGTTTTTTCCTGACTCAAAATCAAAGACCTTAACCCAATTCAAATCCTCTAAATCTGTGTGTATAACTGTATCAAGCGTCAAACAAAAGTTTTATTAAAATTGATGTTCATTTTCATAATGTTCCCTAATGTAGAGCACTTAATATTTTTTCCAGTGCAATGACTTAATTGATTTTATATCACTGTATTCTGTTGAATGATTTATGTTTAATTTCTTGCTGTCCAATTAACAGTATAATAGATTGTAGTTCATCAGGGATACTACATCCTGAGCAGTGTTATCTCTTCTGAAGGTGAAAGCCAGTCTTCATCAAGCCATCACTTTAAACTGATTCAATCCTCAAAATTTGACAACCCAGCTGTAAATCTCCAAATTCCCTTTACAATTTTTCACTTATTTATTTTGATTATAGGATTCAAGAAAGTAAAAACCAGTAGATGGCAGATGTAGGCACATCTAGTGATGAAATTAAAAACTGTATAAAATCAACATTAGTATGGCTTTGGAAAGAAAAGTGGGGAAAGCATAAAGTGATATAACTGATATGAATTCTATGACTTCCCCACCAAAAAACGAGTTTGATGATAATGGACCAGCAGGCTCAACTGGTACTGCAAAGGCTTAAGAGATCTTTAGGTGCTATAAGAGAAGAAGGGATATTTTATTTTAAATTAAAAGAATTTCACATGAGTTGGTGAGATAAGATTCAAGACATTGTCTTTAGAATTCCATTGGTCTTCATACAAAAATTACATTTCAAACTTGAATATTTGTGTGGAAGAAGAGAGGGATATTCACACTATCTTTCACGGAAGTTATTTGAAGCTATGGTTAAGAAAAAAATCTGGAAAATAAGAATATTTCAGACGAGGGGGAAAATAAACGAAGAGTAACAGAAATACAATGGACAGGTCTTGAGAACTTTTTTGAGACAGTGTAATACAACTATCATTTGCTTTAAATAATAAATAGTTCTACAAACACTGCAACTAATACAGTTGTGTTTTCAAATGATTTGTGTTTCATCAAATGGCTTTTTAAATGAAGCAAACTAAGCCTGCAGCATGTTTCCTGTCCTTATTAAACACTAGAGAACTCATATGTGGAGGGAAAGAAAGAAGGAAAATGAAAGCTAGATAGTGTCTAATAAAGTTCAAACTTTGATTGAAGTTTTTCCAAGAATTAAAACATTTATAACCTCTCTCTCCTATCTACACTCTTCAGCACAATAAATGTGTGTATTCAGTAAATGGTACAGTTCATACTCGGGTCTTTCCCTCTGTGTAGGTATCACTGTAGCCTTTTTCTTGCCCCTAGCTAACAATTTTCACAGAACTTGTATGAGTGTAACATCTGAAAACTCTATCTCTCTGTCAGATTTGATAGAAATGGGCTAGCCAGTTCAAAAGTGCTAGAGGAGCAGGGACAGCCATGCTCTCACAACAGAACTGACTCATGAACAGGCTGACTAGCATGAACTTTTTATTCAGGAAAGAAAGGGAGAAAAAGATAAAGAAAACAGAAATCTCGTTTGGGCAAGTTTCACTAGTTTGTTCACTATTTTCCTTTGATTTTTATTATGAAGACTGAAAGAAAAGTCTTTGTTTTGTGTTGCTCAGCCCTGATTTGTAATGCTTTCTTTGGGTGCACTGAGCACAGAGATTTCATTTTGAATCTGTTTAACAAAGTTTAAGTTGCATCCCTGGCCAGCCAGTTGTCTGGTTCATACTGCACTTCCATTCTTTCCTACTGGGTTGCTTTGCTACGAGAGAAAGTAATTGTCTCTATGTGACCCATCATATATCAAGACATTATTTCTGACAAAAATATCTGCACATTTCAGTAGTCAGAATTTTTTGGGTGCACCTTGGAAGTAGTATTCTGTCTAGAACGCCTGCTCCTTGGGGAAAAAAGGGATCTTCCCATGCTGAAGGACTAGCTCTTATCTCCTAACATACCTCAAGAAGTAAATAAAATTATTACTGTTTGAGATCAATTTATTAAAAAGATAGCAGATGCAGGGGTTCTTGGCAATGAAAAGAGTTTTTCTTGCAAGTATTATACATATTCAGGTGGTGAGCAAAGGTAGAAGTGAGCCAAGCTGGAGTGGGTGTGGGTGGACAGGGCACCGCGTCGGTGTTCTGCCAGCCAGATGATGACTGTGGAAGTGACCCCAGCAAATCTGCCCACCCACAAAGGGAATGGCTGTGCACAAGGTCTCTGAGGGCATTTCAGGCATCATAGACAGAGATGCACTTCTGCCTGACCTTGACACTTAGCTTTGTTCTTCTTCCATTTGCAAACTCCTACCCCCTTGCCTTCCTTCTGAAACTATTTTCTTTTCTGCCCTCCCACTCCCTCCACTCTGTCCTCTCTCATAGGAGATTCTTCCTCTGTTGCCATAACAACAGACAGCAACCTGGCCCTGGCTGGGCACTCTTGCCCTTTTCCTTAAAAATTCAACCTCATGTAAAAGCATTTGTGTTTCATTCTCTCCGAGGAATCCTTTTCCCTCTGGTTTTAATAGGAGAAAGGCTCACTCTGCTCTGCGTGTGGCCACTGTCCTCTCTTTCACCGTCTCAAACCACTGTTTTCACACCTCAAAGAAACACAGATTTGGTGTTTAATTATCCCCTACTGAGCTTCCTATATAATACACTCAGAAGGGCATGCCACTTTGCAAGCTTCACTGTGCAAGTACGTTTATCTTTGCCATCCTGGTGCTCTTCTGTGCAATCGCTGCTCTGCAGCTGCACCACCTGGACCAGATGCAGATTGATAAAGAACAGCTCTGCCTGGACAAAAGAATAAGGAAACGTGGAGAGCTGTGCCACCAAGTTATCGTATCAGATCGTAGCAACGAAAATCTCCTCTCCTCTCAGGTAATCTACAAGACCAACAGAGAGCAGTTTGGTGATGTTTTTCTGGCCATTGACAGTGAACAAATCACATAATTCTTCAAAACTTCCATACAGTCTCATTTTGAGTCTTGCTTTATGGGGTATATATTTCCCACCTGAACACCAAGATAGACACGAGTCTTTAGACCTGTATAAGAGTATTTAATTTCAGTTTATTTTAATCTTGTAGCCTAATGTAAATGTGATTCTGGTACATAAGATTTAGATGTTGATAAACCTTTCAGCTCAATTCCTCTTTTTGAAACCAAATCATGTGAAAATGAAGATGGGAAAGTTAACTTTTAATTCACCCATTCTGACCTCTTACACTGTACCTGGCACTGTACTGAGAGAAAAATTTTCTGGAAGTCCTCAGAAAGCCTCCAAGCTTTGGAGCACTTATCAGAGCATGGTGAGTATGAGCTAGCTGGAACAGCAGGCAAATAATGTTAGTAGCTCAGAACGTGCTTTTCTTCAAAATTTTTGGAAACTCTCTAGTATTCCAGTGCTCAGATATTACTGGCATGGAGTTCAGTTCTTTACAGTATCTACCTGCTGTCCCAGATATAAAATCTCTAGACCACAGAGAGGTGTGGATAGAGAAGGAGCAGTGGAAACATTATTTCCTTTGGCTGGAAATTTATGCCAATTTTATCCTGACTCTGTGACCTCCATGACTCTTTGGGGAAGACTTCCATCTAACTCAGCATCTTCTGCTAAAACTACATCTTGCAGAAAATGGCCTCTCTAGGTAAACTTCATGTGATAAATAACTGCACATATGGCAGTCCTGCTACAGCTCTCCAGTTTGTGAGACAAAAGGTGTAAGATATGTGTTCTAGGCTTTCTGTAAAAATCCTTTATAATTGAATATCACAGAAGCATACCTCATCAGAGCTGTTCTTCTAGTAGAAGATTAAGGTGCAGGTGGGCTCCCCCTCCCTGCTTTACTTTTCAGATGAGGAAGACCACATGAATAATGATTGCTACTGAGTGATGTGATCTGACACAGAGGAATACTGTAAAAGGTAAAAATTCACTCCACTACAATGCCATGTTAATCATGAATCTCAATGAATCTTTGAAGAACCAGGAGCCATAGGAGGCTTTAAAAGCTCTGGCAGAAGGAGAGGAGAAAGGGATGCTGCTCACAGTGCGTGTCTAAGAACTGAGAAACAACAGTGTGAGTTTCCTGTTACCTTAAATGGAAATAAGGGTTGGATTCCAGAGGCAGACCTTCATTTAAGCAGAAATCATATGAGGGAAGGAAACACGCGTGAGAGATATAAATATCTAGCTCACATAAAATTATCCAGACTGATATAATCCTACATTCTCCTGATAGCATGCCCAGTTTGTTTACAGGAGTTGTAGGGGCTTAGAAGAAAGAAGAAAATAGCTGTGGAGTCGTTTATGCAACTAAATAGAGACAACTTTTTCTATTTGTGCCCATCCTTTTCACTGAGAATTTCACATTCATAGCCCTCTTACCTAGTTAGCTGCAGTTTTTGTAGCATTAGAAACATTAATTGATAAAAGTCTGGCATTGAATTGAAGGACTAGCATCAGACAGTGAGAGAATAAAGTTACATTTCAGTGGTATGGTAGACTAAGAGAGGGCATGCTATGGAATCTGTAGAGCGTTTAGTTTGGAAACCTCAAAGTGACTTCTGTGCCACTCAGGTTGTACAAAAAGGAAAGAACCCTGAGTCAAAACGTTTCTGTCGCCCAAAATGGGTCTGACAGCCCTGCTTCATCCAGTGTCTAAGTCCTAAGCACAGTTAACACAAACTTCTGTTGCTAATAATAATGTTTAACAGGGCTTCTTTCAGAGCTTCTCCAAATCTATCATGTCTGGCTCTCACTGAATCATCTATGACTACAATTCTATCTCAAGGTAGCCAAATTCAGTTTTAGAAAAATGAAATGTGATTGTTGCACAGCTTTATTTCACAACAGGAAAGAAAAAGTTCATTTGATGTTTCACTACATTAATAAGGGAGAATTGGTGGCACGGAGGAGAAAAAAAGGCACAAAGACTTAGTCTAAGGAAACAGACAGAGATAAAGTGTAAATAAAATTGTGTATTGATTGAGTTCACAAATGAAACCCTGGGAAAAAATTGTGTGGGTTGAACCAAAGCACTTTTTTTTTTTTCTACAGATAATAATAATAGCAGCAGCAATAATAATGATGGTTCCAGTGAAAAAGTTACAACTTTTTTACCAAAATATTCTATGTTTATGTGAAATAAACATTATCACATTGTTCTAATATTAGGGACAGTAAGAAAGCAGAAGCAAGGAAAAGGGTTATGAACAGCTCCAGTCTGCTTTATTTGTCTGCACTTGATTTGAATTTTCAGTCATGGGTGACATACATTTTCCACTTGCTGTTAATATATACCATGTCTCATACCACACTCATCAACAGTTCACTGAGTTGACTGGCCTCCAACGTACCTGTCACCCATCACAATTAACTACAGTCGCTGTCACAAACAATTTTGTAGATACACATCTGTGCACAGTCAGTCAGTCCCAGCTGTGTTGTGCACATGTCTCATTTGATGAACCCAGCTCAAAAACGGGACTCTTGGAAAAGTGTTAAATACAGTGACCTGAACTAAAGACAACAATGTTTAATCTGTTTACAAGTGGATTGAATTTTCATACCCTCTGCTCTCTTACGGGCTTCAGAGATACACTGCAGTGCCACTGAGCAATTCTCTTTCTTTGATAGCTGTCCATTGTCTAGAAAAAAAAACTGCTACTGCAAAGATTCTCATAGAAGGCAGTGAGATAAGTAATGGAGGTGGTAATTATTGTTACTGGTATAGTACACTTGACTTGTGATTGCACCTGAAAAATGCTGATGTATGCACACATGCACACACTTGATTGTCTGCATTTTGCTGTATTTATTGTTTTTGCTGAGCTTAAGACATTAAAAGCTTGATTCTAGCAGGAATTAAAATTTTAAATAAAATGTGTTCACCTATATATTTGAACTAACCAATCTGTCACATAACTAGAAATCCATGTTCAGTATCTGGCATAAAGTGGTTTCTAAACTACTGCCAATATCCCAATACCAGATATAAGGAAATGTTTTTATTTCTTAAAAAGAGAAAATATCACTTAAATCTTACGTGACATCCTAGTACATCAAGATTTTAAGGTTGCATTGATTTTAAGAGTACAGAGGAAAATATGTCAGACCTGGAAAATGTATATCTGCATTTAAAAAGTATTTCCCTTAAAGTACCACTAAAAAATTGTTCCTATCATACACCCTCCACTCAGAGGCTGTTCCTTTGTTTTATAAGCATGCTTGACATTTCAATGCCTTTTTTTATGTTATGCTGTCATATATAGCTATGCAAAATTGCCAAATGAAAATGGCAGTATTTCATAATTCATTTGTCCAAGTAAAAGCAATTACAAAAGTCACAAGACAATGAGCAGTTAGTCTCTATAAGTGCCTGCCTGAAATGAAAAGCAGTGTGATACTCAAAGAGATTATATTTACTCTTACTGAAATGTTCAAAACAGTTTTTTAAAGGACAGAAACTACTACCATCAAATTCTCTAGTCATACTGGTCAGTAAATCAAACAACCTTGATCAGCCTGTTTTGAGGCCAGATATTACCTGCCTTACTTTAAATGACATCCAGTAAATATCAGTAAAATCTGGTGTTTTCTTTTAGCTCCACATACCTATTCTCCCCAGTTTCAAGTGCTGCACTAGTGGAAATAAAAGCTAGTGCCACCTTTAAAGCTTTGCCACTTCCATGAATAAAGTAAATAAAGTAAAGGAGAATTGGGAGACAGCAGAGAGGTCGCTGTGTGCCATAGACTGGGCTGATGTTAGTTCTGGGGAACTGTTTCCCTTTTTCCAGTCAGTGAGAACTTCACTTATCTGCCATAGCCTATCAAATGTGGTGGTTAGTGGCTTAGCCACTTTATCCACCAGTGCCCTCAGAAGCCATGGGTACATCTCATCAGGTCCCATGGACTTGTGAACTGGGGCACTGTCAGGTACCCTAGATGGTCTGGAACCCGATCTTCTCCTACTGTGTGGAGTTCATGGCTCTTCTCGTGCCTGCCTTTGCCCCCAGCAACTTGAATCACTTGCCTGTGAAGACTGAGGAGAAAAGAGCCATTGAGTATCTCATCTGTATGTCCTGGGTAACCACCTCTCTCATTTCTCTGTGTCCCAGGTAACCTGATCTCCCATTTCCTTCCAGAGTGCATACAAAACTTGTTCTCTTGCTTTACTTTTCACTGACATGCCTCTTTTTGGTACACTTTTCTTTTTGGCTTTGACATCCCTAGTCAGATTTAATGACATTAGGATTTAACTTTCCTAACCTGATCCCTGGCTGCTTGGACAGCTTTGTTGTATTTCTCCCAAGCTTCCTGTTATTACTTCCATCCTCTGTATGCTTACCTTTTGTGTTTGAGTTTTTCCAGGATTTCCTTGTTCAGAACAAGGAGATCTGAACAGACTTATTAAAGATGTTGTCAGTGAGTAAGTGAGGAAATTAGGTGAGTCCAGATATTCTTCACTTGGTCAATACTTCTTGGTTCAGACTAATCAGACTAATGAAACTTGGTTTCCTGAGTCTGAAATCACTGAATTTCATCTCACTGAAGTCTGCCCAGAACAAGAATTAGTGTAAATAAGGGTGCCAGCTTAGAGCTACTGAAGTCAAGCAACAGTGATTTCTCTCTTTTGTCCAAAAGATGGATGGAACCATATCTGAGCAAGGGCAGTGTGTGTGTTGAGATGAGTTGTAGGTGTGGATGATCAGTACACACAAATGTTTTTCTGCTACAAATGTTGAGTGCTCATCTCCTGTAGCCTGCATCGCATGAAGTCTGCAACTTCTGCCTCTACTAGAATAGACAGAAAATGTTTCCTTCCACTGCAAAAGTGGGCTTAAAGAACAATCTAATAAGAAATATATAATAAAAATATATATATAAGCAAATGTAGGAAAAAACTAATTAAAAGTTCCTTGCGAATCCTGTGAAGGGTTCTGCAGGAACTGCCTTAGCCAAACCTCTATTTACTTGTTAGTAGAAGGAACAACATATATGTCTTGGTAAAACTTTTATAGATTGCAGAGTTGTTCACCTCATGTTCTATTTTTTTAGATCCTCAAATGCATTTCTCATTTCCTAAGAGATTCAGTATACAAATAATTTCTTGGTTCATGGATCATCCCTCTTAGAGCATGCAACCAGAGAATAAAAATTCAGTCTGTGAAATAAATGATTTGTCTTATTATTCAAATATTATATTTCCAAAAATAGCACTTTCTGTTATCTGGGATTTCATAGCAGACCCAAATATTTTTTTAAAAACTACTAGATAACCATTTGATAGAAACACCTTAAAGAGTTTATGGGAATTTTCCAACAGAAAGAGGCGATTGTCAAGATAAGATAATACATCAAATTTTTGTATATGAAAAACAGCTGTAGAAGAAAACAGCATGTAATGGAATTAAATTATGGGAATGCAAAACCATTCACATACTGTACGTGCTACCTACAGTGAATCAAAAATAATTAATTGCATATTTTATTCATTTTTATCTAGAAAGATTTTCCAAAGGGTGTAATAGAATTAAGTGGACCAACCAAGTAGCTCATGAATTGCTAAAGACCACTTGCCCATCCACTAATTTGCTATTAACCTGACCTAAAATTACAGCTTTAAAATTTATAAATCTATGTTTCAGTCTTATATTCTATGTATATATAGAACATTAATGGGCAGTGCTACCCATAGAGAATTTTAGATAAAGCAGTTACTTTCATCAAAGGTAGAATAGTACAGTAGAATAGTACAAGGTTTTCTGAATTCCAGCTACTAAATGCTGAGGGGATAGTTACATACTCCAACCCTTTCTTCTGCTGCAGTTTCTTATATTCCCCCTATTTATCCCTTTCAGCTGCTTTAGCTCTCACTGAATGTGCTCCAAAAACTAAACACGAGATATTTGGTATTGCAGATTTACTCACGCTTAGTGATCTCATTTAAAAGATGGTGCTTATGTTGGTACTATGCCAATGAAGCAGGAGTCGCTGTGGTGATTTCATTTTTAAATCTTCACAAGCGCAACTTTGGGTAGAAGCCTAAGACAAAACCAAGACTTCCAGTTCTTCTGTTTCTTTTCTAAATGAAGCATACTTAATTCTTTAGGGGTATCTTAAAGAAACTGAAATTAACTATAAAGCTCAGAGCTTTGCATTTTTTTCCTATTTAAGTTTCAACTATTACTTTAAAATTAGAACTGCTGAGAAGAAGATAATAAAGTTACAGTTAAATTTTCTTAATTGGCCACATTTAGTACAAACTGAGATCTATAAAATGCAAATGCCATCATAGATCAGGCTAAAGTTCTATGATCTGACATTCTGTCTACTGTATTTATTTCTACTGCATGCCTGTATAGAATGGATGTTGTTTTCACTCTTTCAGATTACTTTATTTTCTCAATGAAAATGCATATTTTCCATTGGAAAAAATGAATACAGCAGTGTTAATGAGACTTATTTAATCCCATAATCTAATTGTAAACTGGCACTGTTTAAAAGACGCAACATAGACCAGGGACAGAAGAAAGAAAAAAAACATATTAGCAGATATCAAAATGTTCATAACTCCTGAAGCATCAATATCCACTAACCTTGAGTTGCGTGCTATTGACTATCACCAAGGAATTCTGCTGGTCACAACTCACCTGCCAGTAGTAAAGAGCTGTCAGATCCGATACACTTCTGCATTTTTGTATTAGCTGATCATATCAATAATTAAAGTTCAAAGAAGTTTGATAAAATGAGAGACATAAAATTGTCCCATCTATTCCACAAAGGACAAGAAACATTCTGTTGATTTAACAGCACAGATTATGAGATCAAGTACTGTGTCACTATTACTGAGGCTATGTAATGGACAGGGCTTTTCTGGGAATTGCAAACTACACTCGAATTCTGAGGTTAAGGTCTAAGACCTTGGACTTCAGTCACATGAGAAATTAAATAAGTACTCAAAATTTCATAAAAAATATAAATTATCTTACAAATTAGAATAAGAGTTCATCCCCATATATTTATTATTAGCATAGACCCATTTAATTTTGCACAACGTACTGACATTAGACATGATAAGTATCACAAAGGAAAGATGTGCAGTCTGTCTGAAATAATTCTGTAAGGGTTGAAAATTGCTGCAAAACTGCAAAGATCCATTTATTAAATAAAAGGAAAGGCTGGATAACTATTATTGCAACAATAATAGTACCTAGATATAATTGGAGTAAACATTATTAGATAGTTTGCAAAGCAATTTATTAAAATTGAACTGCCAATTAGCTCATAAAATCTACTTTCTTAAAACAAATCAATTCAGTGAGTTGAAAAGGATTTTAATCAGAAAGGGGCTTATTACTGTTTTTAAAGGAAAATAAATGCCACTGCTTCATATATCACCATTCACTTTACCTTCTTGTGTGTATAGTGCAAGGCATATTTATTGTGCAAACATATATGCAATACATAGATAACAATTAAAGGAAACAGATTAAGCTATGAGTTCCTACAAAGTAAAAAAAAAAAAAGCCAAAGCAAAAAATTATATTAATACTTTTCATTTTCATAAGTTGAAAGACTGACAAAGTTTTATCAGAAATTAAATGTTTTATTTTTTCACATTAGTCTTTACTTATGAGAATTAGTAAGTTAGTTCCTAGTTCTAAAATTTTGGTTTTATGTTCTTTCAGTTTTAAATGCTCAACAACTGAAGATTTAGAAAATTACTCAGAAAGTATCTAAACCCAGAAATATTCTCAGGAACAAAACTGTCCTTTTATATGGTAGTTTAAAAGGTCCTTCCCTCAACATTTTCTAGAAATTTTACCTTAGGGAGACATTGACTGAGACAAGCAGGCAACACTGACTCAATACTTTTGTGAGAGGATGGGGCAGGAGAGGGGAAGAAATCCCTTCAAAGGCTTTGCCAGGAGATAAGAGATCAGAACTCATTCACGGGGCTGAATTGAAAAGAACAGTATAAATGTTCACATCCTGGGACACCAAGTTATGGATTATTTCAATTTCCAGACATTTGTTTGCTACTACTGTAATCCAACAGATTTATGGTGTGGATATTTATACAGTAGTTAGCTGATTGACTGCTAATGCTACAGAGAAGTTTTCAGTAATCCCATTTCAGAAACAAAAGAAATAAAAACCTATTTTTAGTTATGCATGTGGGTTTCCAAGTTGGTAAGAAAGACTATATATATGTATTGTTGTCCTGGTTTTAGTTTGTTCTTCTGTTTTATATAATTTTTAAATATTATATATTTGAGGCACATATTGTATGGCTGGGAGATGAAAAGCTAGGTCATTACCTATAGATCAGTATGGTATTTTTACATTTTGTTTGGTGAGGTGTTTTTTTTTATGTTTCATTTGGGTGGTGGTTGGTTGTTAGGGGATTTTTGTGGTATTTTTCATATCAGAGCATTGCACTGTGGAAGATATCTGCAAATTTTTGGGGGATAAACATATAGCTCTACACTAATAAGTCCCTCTTCTGCTTTCCTTGAGCAGGATCTTCAGGAGATACATACTGCAGCGTGAAACAATTTATTCTGCTTGTGATTCTCAATCTTTCAGGAAAATTTATACTGAAAATGAGCAGGGAATCCTGTTTTTCTTTTTTTAAGTAGTAATATAAATTTATTACAATAGCTCCTGATTTCAGTTCTTTATCTCAAATGGTTTATCCAGTGTTTCCAACAATATCAAATGCAAATATCTCAAAGTAAAGCTAAGCTATTGTTCTTTATAGTTCTTTGGTGCATTAAAGAAAGAATGCATCCAAAGATAGATGACAGAAGTCTAACAGAACTATACTATAGGCAAAACTGCTGGAAACAAATGTACAAACTGTAAAATTATCAAACAATTAACTTTTTGGACTGCATTGTGATCTACCCTTAGGGTAAAATAGACCAAAACACCTGTTAAATAGCATAAAATCTAATTTTACTTAACGGCCTTTATTTCTCTAATTTGCTTAGATCTTGGGAAAAGATGCGATCAGGAAAAGTATTTTATTCCCACTGTGGAATGAAGTGCCAATTTGTTCCGGTTCCATTCAGTGTGTGTATCGTACTTACGCACAACGAAAAGTTCATTTGCAGATGAGCTGTATAGTTCCAGGAATTTGCTACAAGAACTATGATATTAGAAAAACCAAAAAGCTTTATGGTGTATGCATATATGCTCCTGGAAGGTACACTTTTGCTTTTATTGGGGTGGATTTTAATGACTTAGGTCAATAAAAGTACATTGGATTATATTAAAAATCATAGAAATTATTCTCTGAATGTTATTGAGTCCTTACCAGCTCAGAAACGCCTAAAATGAACAGCATAGTCTTCTACACACAAAATGCAAAGTGTATGGAAGAGTATTTCAATCTTCATCATTGATTTAATTTAAGTCTTAATATAGTGGAAACCAACTCTTCCAGTATATTTGGCCCTTCTGCCCCATACATACCCTTCTGCTGTGCTCAGCACCCAAAAGTCTCTGTCACAAGTTAACTGATTTGCCAGAAGTAAATCTTAAATATCTCACCCACAGAAATCTCAATTTCTATTAAACCGAAATAGTCCAGTAAGCCCAAATGTTACCTTCTAAAAGTAAGGCGACATTGGGAAAGACTTCGAAAAATCAGAAAATAAATTATTTTTCTAGGACACTATTCTTTACAGTCCATTTCAAAATCCTAGAGAAAATCTGGAAAATAAACTTTTACCCATTCAGAGAAAAATACAGAGATTAAAAATGTGGGGGATTATACTCCTTGAATGCAAGGAGTATAAAAAAGTACTTCTTAATGTACTTCTTAAAAAAGTACTGCTTCCAGGTACACTATCCAAAAGACAAAAGAGAAGCACAGAAAAAGCAGGTGAATTTTAAAGCTAAACCAGTTTTAAAGCTAGAACTTGCTAGTTACATGGGCATTTGGTGACTATCTGTTTAATGGCAATACAGGGGGTATGGGCAGCAGGAAAATTAAGTCATAACACCTGGGCTCAAATGTACAATGCAGGGTAAGACATAACTAACAGAAGAAAACAAATCACATACAAATGAGTCCCACATCATTCATCTGTAAGAACAATTAAGTTCAAATCAGAGTTTATATTTCCCCACTCACCAACAAAACTGACTTGAGATTATTTTTCTCCTTTTCCTTCAAAACAATTAATCTATATTAGCTGAGTTATATTATCACATAGAAATAAACACTTATGATGACAATCATTTTCTAGAGAACAAAAGATTCAGTTGCTTTTGGGTTTTTTTATATAAAATGTATCTTTGTCTATAATAATCAGCCATTATTTCTGGAAATATCCCTGTGGCTCCCCTGCCAGCTGGAAGGGAAAACATTCATATAGTTGGCATTTATTTAGATAGCAGCTTCAGAGTCACTGTACAAGCAACAATTTTCATCAGTGTTATTTAGATACTTAAGAATTACCTTCCCAATTTGTTTCAAGAAACCATTTTCATTCTTTGATATTCAACCCAATATGGAAAGATATTTGATAGTCAGAAAGTGATGTTTTCATCTGAAAGTTACACAAATGTTTAGGAGTGAGTTTCAGAATACTTTGTGGCATTTACCAGTGTTTTCTAGTTGTGTATGGAAGAGAGAGATGGAAGAGGTTTCAGGTCTTTTAGAAAAATTTATCTAAGGATAAGATGCCCCATTCCATTGAAAGAGTACTTGAATGTCAGTCCCTCTTTCTATTGTGTTTTAACTTGTATCAGGTTTTGTAAGTAAATTTTCTAGATGTAAGGTAAAAAATAACAAACATGAATAAAAAAAATTATGAAAAAGCCATCCCCCAAAAGGTAAATGGATGAACTTTTAAAAAACCAATGAGAAAACACAAGCCTTCTGGAAAATTGTAGCTGCTGTCATTCTTAGCCGGCTGATTTGTTTTTGGCATCACAGAAGATCCTCAGAGAAAAACTGTGAGATGAAAGTGTAGAATGATTTCTGGTATGGAAACAGGCAAAAATGTGATAGAAATTGATGATATTGTAAGAAGACATCTAATATTGGTTGCTGGACTTAGGAGGTGGTACACCACAAGCTTACAGTACAACACAACGTTACAGAGGTTTGGAAAAAATCCTAAAGCATTCTTTTTAGCATTAAGAAAAAGGAAACTATGGGGAAAAATTCAAGTACATAAAAAATGGCAAAATTACAATGTATTTAGCCAGGAACAGCACTTTAAGGAAAGGAATTAAGTACAGTACCCATATTTCACACTAAATGGAAAAGATACTGTTTGTGAGTGAAGCTAGAAAATATCTTAAGGACATATATAGGGTAAGGTAGGAAAGGAGATGACTAAAAATTTCACACTTAAAATTTATTGTATTATTAGCCCTGTATCCTGTATGAACAGCATCAACATAGGTATAACAAAATGCCATGGATTTTTTAGGTGTCAGGTTGTAATATAGAAGACAGCAGGAGAAAAGATATTAAAAAATGTTTATTAAAGACAATGGCAGAGGGAATGTAGCTAAATCAGTTGAAACAATCTGATAAGTGCATGGGGACAGTAGCTGGCCTAAAGAACGATACACCATAACAGTATAGACAATTTTGTATTCTTCTTACCTTTATTTAGTAATCTTTCACATGGCAATTTACTGCAGTTCTGTTGGCAGTTCACAGGAATTACTTTGTGCTTCTTCGTGTCTTCAAGCTATTCTTTTTTATTCAGAGGCATGAAATTTTCAGTGTTTAAATAACTTAGGAACTAAAAGAAAGACAAGATTTGGATTCAGGCACCTACATATCTTTAGAAATCTGGCCCTTAGAAACAGAAACCCTACACTTATTTAGTGGAATTTTTATTGCTTATGGAATTTTGTATCCTAAGACATACCTGTACTTTTGAAAGTTATGCCCCTAGGAAGACAGAATCACACACATCCAAAAAAGTAATTAGATGTGGTATGGGGTCATCTAGCTATTTTTTAAGACTGGTTGTGAGTGAATTGTGGTCCATGTATTGTAAACTGTAGCAGCATACCTTTCTGTACAAATATATAGGTCTTTTCAGGAAAAGTTATCTCAGCATTTCACACGTGTGGCTAAGTGGCCTCCATAATGCACTTCAAAAACCTAAGTCCGAGGTCTGTTTCAACTTTAAAGCAACTCATATACTTAAATATCTAAATCCAGAATGGGCTACCTAGTAAATTCCTTTTCTAGGGAAAACAGCTGAATATGAGCCAATGAAACAGTAGAGAAACTGCTCATGGAAGTTAGCATCTTAATCATGCCTCTTACCGTGCCTAATGCTCAGTGAAAAACTACACACCAATTACTACTTTTAGACTGGCCAGATCCCTAAATTAAAGCCTGGCATATTGGCAGGCACCACATAGCTTCAAAACAAATGTTCCAAGAACTATATAGCCAGTTTGCACTTGTTTTTTATCCCTCTTCTCCCCACACCTTCCACTTTTTCTCATTCGAGTGTATAATGCCTCAGTAGCTGATGATGTTCTGACAAGAGCAAAGCTTCTCCAGATTTCTATGGGAGTTATATGCATAGAATATAGGTCAAGATATAACCATTACATGAGGTCTTGTTACATTGTGCTCAGAAAAAGGGAAAAAAGAGAACAAACCATTTCTAGATGAGTCGTGTTCTGCATCCTGTTCTGTCCCATGCTTTGTGTTGTAGGTGAAGGTTTTTGCTTTGAAACCAACATTCTGCCTTTCTCGTTACATAGGCCCTTCACTGTAATGAACTACATTATTAAAGCCAGAGATACTAGGCCAAACAAAATTAGTAGCAGAATAAAAAAACTAGGCAAAGCTTTAGTTTGCTTCCAAAAATCATTAACTGTCCAGATGTTTGGACATAAATAATTAACACAGTCATTTTGATTTTCAAAAATGGAAAAAAGTTGTCTGGGAAAATCTAGGAAGCATTTCTTAAACTTCCAGATCAAGGTTTGGCTGCAGCTGATATGCACTAATTCATTTGTGGCCAGCAAGTTGAGGGAGGTGATTCTGTCCTTATACTCTGCACTGGTGGGATCCCAACTGAGTTGCTGCATCCAGCTCTGGGGTCCCTGACAGAAGAAGGACATGAAGCAAGTCCAGAGAAGAGCCCATGAAGATGGTCAGGGAGATGGAACACCTTTCACATGGAGACAGACTGAGTGAGTTGGGGTTGTTCACTCCAGAGAAGGCTCAGGGGAGCCTTATTGAAGCCTCTGAATACTTGGAAGGGTTTACAAGAAAGATGGGGGCAAATGTTTTGGTAGGGCTGGGGTAGGACCAGCGGTAATGATTTTAAGCTAAAAGAGGGTAGATTCTGACTGGATATAAAGAAGAAACTTCTTATGATGAGGGTGTTGAAATGCTGGAATGGGCTGCTCAGGGAGGTGGAAGATGTCCTGTCTTTGGAAATATCTAAGATTAGGCTAGCTGGGGCTCTGAGAAACCTGATCTTGTTGAAAAAATAGTTCCTGCTCATTCCAGAGGTGTTGGATTACATGTTATTTAAAGGTCACTTCCAATTCAAACCATTCTAGCCCATGTTCACTGTGAATTCCTGTCTTTTTTGTTTCTGGGATTTTTGCTTCTTTAGTAAAAACTTCACATTATTTTTTTTTTCTTTATTATCCTTTACTCTGTACTTTCTTTTCACTTTTTTTTGTATTTACTTTTCCTTTCTCTATCCATTTCATGGCCACTTGTTCTTCCAAGAAGTCACCAGAAGTCATGCAATTTTTTCACTTCCTTTTCTTCTCAGTCCTGATTTCCTTGGGTCTCTAGGCCAGGAGGTATGTCTTTAGTGTTTACAGTATATACTGGACAGGAAAACACATTTATTTGCATAGTTAAAATGCTAAAGTAAAGCATATTTCTATTAAAACCATTATTTTAAAATAATTTCCTGCTTCAGCCAGATAATTAATTTTTCATAGCCCAATACAAATTAGAAACACCAATTTCACGTTCACATCAAACATGTTATAAATAGAAAGGGCTAATAAACTTGTACTCTACAGCAGACATTAATATTTTCTTTTTGCAAGTGCAGTATTTAAATGGCATCTGGTAGTGCAAGTCTGTCACAACAAATGGAAGTACCTTCTCATGGACTCTTTTTTAAAAAAAAAAAAGTCTGAGGTTCAAAACAGGAAGAAAAAATGTGGACACAAGTTTATTCTGCAAGATAAGAAGATTCAATATGAGCATATTGTAACAATTCCAACAATAATGCAAATTAGAAAAGCTTATGTATTTTCCCCTGTGGATTAAAATTAGAAGTTCATATACAGTGTTCCTTGTAATCTTGTATCATGTGGTGTCCAGAAAACTACTGAACATCCACAAACAGTGAAATCAGAGAACAGATGAAGAAATTTTTACGCGGTTTAGAAGCCACTAAGGAAATGTACAAAAAGTAAATACTAACAACCAGGTACCTTAAAAATATTTTAAAAACCAAAACAAATAGATTAGGAAAAAAATTGACTTCAACAGTAACAGTCAAACAAGGAAACAAAGAGAAATGAAACTTTAGAGAGTATATTTTGCAGGTGTGGGAAGGAGTGCTCTAATTCTTCTTTAATAACTCAAGAGAGGATAAATTTTTCCTTAACAAAGCATTGGCTGCACACTGACAGGAATAAATTTGATGCCTGGCAGCAAAAGCATCTGCTAAGATCTACTTAAGGTTTTATAAATCTATCATGTGGTACAACTTTGCTATACCAGACTAGCATAATAAAACAAAAACCTAGACTTCTGGCATGAAAATTAATTAGTAAGTAGAGTGAGGTTTGGGAAAGCAGCCCAGATGAGGTCAGCCACATGGTAAAAGTTTCTAAATATGTAGAGGACCTAAAAAGTAAGTATGCAATGACAACAGTTCCTTCAAGTTTTAGCAAAAAAATAAACCCCCTCACAATCAAATAAGCTTTATACCTTTTGAAGGCAAGTAAAAGCTAGCAACTTTTCTCAAGTTAATATGAAATAACAGACCCTGCTGAGACTGTAGTAACCAGAGTGACTGCTTTAAGAATCCTCTAGCCTTTGATCTCATCTCATCCTGGACAGCTATATAAAAACATTTTGATTCAACTAATGATTACTATTCCCCAAAACAATTTAAAGGAGCATCTGGATATTCTTTAAACAGAATGGAATGAAGGAAGATGCAGAAATGTGAGAAACGTACTAGAATGCAAAAGGATTTGAATCATTACAGAGTAAAATCCATCTTCAGAAAAATGGGGGAATAAAATACTGTATTGCTTTCACCTTCAAAATTTCTCCTGAATTATATATTCATGTTGCCACCCAGTCCTGAGGAGAGCCAATTCCTACAACTATTCTTACTCATTTTTAAGTTTTAAGCTTCTGTACTGAATTCATGGTAGACCCAATGTTAATGAGCAAGTTGTATTTATTTGAAAAGGAGCCTATGCAGCAGTAGGGGAAAATGTTGAAAAATTCATTTAACTTTAGCACAATAATGTTTGATTCCAATATCCACGTTTAAAGCGTGGTTTTGTACTACATAGTGCTTAGTACAAATGCCAGCGATTAATGTGGCTTTGTGTTAATTCCCTATATCTGTGACTAATAGTCTTGTGCCAGCTATTGCTTCCTTACTTACCTATATCAGTGATTATTACATACTAGCAAATGTCTTT
Organism: Irena cyanogastra; assembly: GCA_013397155.1. Classification (NCBI taxonomy): domain Eukaryota; kingdom Metazoa; phylum Chordata; class Aves; order Passeriformes; family Irenidae; genus Irena; species Irena cyanogastra. The sequence continues at coordinate 241,944 of VWZV01014340.1, forward strand.
GTTTTGAGAAAAAGGGTTGTGTGTCACAGCAAAGACCTGTAAGAGGAGTACATTGGGACCTGACCATATATTTGAGATGGTCTCAACAAAAAAAGATTCTTTAGATGATCCAGAACCACATCCAAATAAACCCACTGAAATAAATAGCATATATGCATGTATTCAGGAAATGTAATGAATATATAATAGGGATGTAGTGAACATGTATTGGTTTTATTCAATATAGCCAGGTCTTTTAAGGTGCTGGGCGTGCAAGTTAGCTGGAGAGATTTCCCCAGTACTCAGTGTGCTAAATAAACTAATGCTGTCTTTAAGTTTTAGTTTTAGTTTTAGTTTTCCAACCCAGCAAACTGCTTGGAAATTTTATTTCCTCAGTTGTCAGTGACACTGAGGAGGTAAAATGTTTGGTTTATCTTAGAAGTCTCAGAGGCTCTCACGTGTTTGGTTTTTTTTTTATGCCAATATTTACTGTGAAATATCCTATATCAATCTCTCATGCTGTTTCATAGAAGGAAAAATGTATCCTAGATTTGTGTTAATTTTTAAAATATAGTCCAAAATTATTCTTATGAAAGGCTTAAACTCTCATTATATCTTATGCTGACTGATTGCTAAAATAAAACTAAATTCATGCCAGAGAGCAGACTCAGCAATGTATGTAATTATTTAAATTTAAATCTGATGGTCAAGGTCCCAGGCTTGATACAGCCTAGTGGGAAGTTTAATGTTGGAATAAAAGCCTGTTCCACAGTTGCATCTCTCATCTGCAATGATAAAACTTGATTTGACAGCTGGAAGAGAAGCAGACTTAAAGCTTTGTGGGTCAGCCACAAGAGAGAAAGGCATGCTGACACACAGAAAGCATTAGCACTGATGGAAAAACCTACTCATTGTACAAGTACTAATATATTAAGTTAGAGTAGAAACTGTTATACTGGTAATCACAAGCTCTCAGGAGTCATTTATTGGAAGGAGTATGAGCAAATATTCAACACTGCAAGAACAGCGCCATACAGAGCAATGAGAAAGAAAAGAAAGAATGACTAAATAATCACCTCTAAGAACACAGAAAAACTAAAACAAGGCTATTAATTGCATATCTTGGTCACTGATTTCTCAAATTACTGTTTCTCAAGGAGATATATTTTAAAAAGCTGTTTGCAGAAACTGCTCTGATATTTTTCTCCTGTGCTGATCTGTAGATTTTTTATTCAAAATATGAAAAACCAGAAAGAATATCAGATCAGAATCTAGAATGTTTCTTTTGCACCAGCTTCACCATCTCAGTTCCTATCATTAAATCTCTTTTCACCAAATATTCATCCTCAATCTCTCACTCTGAGCTCTGCAGAAGGGCTAGAATTTCAGTAGCTGGTAGGAACAATATGCCTTTAGTAACAGATTTGTCAAAAGCTTAAGCCAAGAAAAAGAATTAGAAAAATAAACAGTCCAAAACTATTTGATGCTGGCTGAAGGTATTATTAAATGGGTGGTGAATGAGGGTCTTCTATTTACAACGGATCTATTTGTTATGATTTTTTTTTTTAATAGAGAGGTGGATTTCTCTAGATACTGAGTTCTGGTCTCTGTCTGTCTGTTTGTTCTCTTGTTGATTCCTTTCCCCAGATGATATTTATTATTGATTAGAAAATAACACTTTTAATGACAAACAAACCAATGCAATCCTAAAGTCAACAGCTGGAAGAAATGAACAAGTACAACACAATGAATATATGAATAAGAATTGAAGCTCTGAGGTAGGGTTAGATTTTCTTACCCTCTCAGGCTCAGGAAATGTGTGATTACATCTCTCTCAGAATGGCCTGACAACCCCAGCAGCAGTTTCTAAAACTATTTCTAAGGAATAAGTTAGTGAGGAACAAGCACACGTGTACTTTTTCCTACCTGTTTCCTTTTCTAGCTCTGTGGTATTTGATTATTTCACAGTACGTACATATTTATATATAATAATGTAAGAGGAAGGAGAGAGAGGTATTTTTTTCTCGTAGTTTTTCAGCCTTTATTATGTTTCTTGTGTTACTTAATCATTAAGAAATATTAATAAGAATACTGCTGGTGTTACTGCTCAAAAAGCAAGAAATTATGGTTAATTTTGCCAGTGTGTATCTTCCAGGATAGACTTAAATTTCCAAAATATGCTAAGATTTTTAGGCAAATTATTAATTTTAAAATTGGACAGGAAAGAGAAAAGCAGAGGAAGGAAAACAGATACTGCATCACTTTCAGTGCACTGGGCTAGATTTCCTTGTTATCTCAAAAAAACAAAAAAAGTGGAGTTACTGTAAATAACGTTACTCTTTTAGTACAGTCT
>VWZV01014340.1:251616-299030 GCA_013397155.1 Irena cyanogastra
ATTTTTATTTATTTGTTTATCATGCAATAATTTAGATATTAAAATAATAATTATAATAACGATTGAACCTTTTATTATGTATCATTTTTCTCTTGCTTTTTAAACATTTTTGGTACAATTTACTCAGTTATTTATTGCTTAATTTTCCTTAGTTGTTTTTTTTCAAATTTTCTCTTTTCTCTTTAGGATTTTTATTTGCTTTTGATACCTTCCCATTCCCTTTTGTCTCATAACTTCTTTTCTCTGTCGCTTCTCTGGCTATGTTTTAGTTATTGTGTTTTCTTTGGTTTTTTTTCCCTCATGAACCCCTGACTACCAAGAAGCAATGAAAACACGATATCAAAATATTTAGAGTGATATTTTGCCTTACATAGTTTCTATTTCTGTGTTGCTGAGTTTTATCTTCAATTCTGTCCACTCTGTCTTGTTGTTTATTCAGGAATCTGAATTAAAAAATCCAACAGATCAAATGCAAAAAAAAAAAAAAAGAACCAGACCAATAAAACCAAACCAGCTAGACTAAAAGCTTCTGATCATGCTGTCCTAACATGATTGACAGTATTTTCCACATTTGAGGGTCTAAAGTTAATCTTACCTTTAGAAAGCCAGCCAGTATTTTTAAAAATACTATAAAAACCTGAAATTAGATGATGTGCATGTAGCAAATGTTTTATTTACCTTTTCTCTTTGGTAATATTTCTTCTTAAATAGTATTGTTTATCATCAAAACTTATCAAAAAATTTACACTTAATTTCTGTCTGTGCTATATGCCTACTGAAATGTGCACCCTAGATGAATTACAGGACACTCAGCTGATAAACCTACAGACCTAATTCTATTAGATCATGTTTATGATGAGGTTGTCAAAACTTCAGGCATATTTCAAGCATCATCTTGTGTTTTAAAACCTCAGAGAACTGAAAACATTTAATTTAATTTTGTCCAGGCTTCACCAGCTTTTTTTTTTTTTTTTTATGTAAGCCTCTTCCAGACAACAATATTACTTCAAAGAGAATCAGATTTAATTATGGGAAGAAAACAAAGCCCCTCCTTTCCTTTCATTTGCTTAAAGCTGTGAAGATGAAACTCCATCCGTTTACCTTTTTTCCTAATGTATTCTTTTGTGCCAAGTAACTCTGCTTCAGTGAAGACAGAGCACCATATACTTTTTAGATGGAGCCCCTACCCTTTAAAACAAGTCAGATTCAGAGGTATTTCCACAGAAGCCCAGACCCTGTTCCCTGATGCTCCTTGCTGCCTTATTATTACTTGACAGCTCGTCTCCCTGAGGGGACTGTGAATATTTTGCCAACAGCCATCCCAACCATTGTCTCCAGACAAAAGAAAGTGGGGTCTTTGATGCATACACTATGAATTCAAATCTTGGGGATTTCTCAGGAGATAGGTACCAAAGGGGTTTGATGAAGCCTGGTTTTGGGGGGGAAAAAAATGTTACCTAAAGCTTTTTGCTACAGGTACTGAATCCTTTGTATCTATTTTAGCATTAAGAGGTCAAATATTTGGCAAGTGGGGAAGAAAAGACAGGAGCTCTGGCTTTGTCCTGGTGCATTGAAACATAGGGTCTTGTCTTTCGAATATCTTAAACATGTGATAATGCACCCTTTCTGCTCTGAAACAAAGATCTATTTCCTTCAAGCTTACCCTACAACTACTACTTACTACCCTCTCAACCACACTTTTATATGGTTTTGCAGGAACACTGCAGTTTAAACTGCTTAACTATTCTTGCATTAATTGGCAATTTTCTATGGTCAGAATAATATACTTAAACAATGTGTTGTGTTTGTACTGAGACGAAATACAGGAAATTTTATAGTGGCCGTGAAGCAATATCAGCAGGTGTGATTATCATGCTAACTACACCCCTGGGTGCTTAGGAGCACATGGCTGCATCTGGTCTCTAGTTATCTCTCCAGGGGTGAGATTATTTCACGATAACCACACCGCCCGAATGGCCCATTGCTTAAGTAGTATTCATGACCCTTGTTCAGAATCTTGCCTATATTGAATACACTGAATTTCTCCCCCACGCCAGCTGTCTCTATTTCATGTTTTTAGTGTAATTCTTTCCTTGTTAATTTCTATTCATTAAAGAGAATCATTTTATACAAATGGAGAATGCAGATTTGCAGATGAGTAAAATGTATGGTTTGGATCGAAACAAGCATTTATCTAGATTCTAGGTATAGCATAACTGATTTTGTGTCACACATCTGGTGGAACCTGACTGCCCTCACTTGCTATGAAAATATAAATTCCAGAATAAGGACTTTTCCAGTGCTCTGAACGAAAAATAATGATTTCTGCCTTGCAATTGTATTAGTGGTACAGAAGATGTAAAGAAATGAGAGCAGGAGCAAGTTTCCTATCCTTTCACACCTTGTAGCCATTGACAAGCAGTGTGATTAGCAATTAGACTGAGAATTCTCTAAAATGTTACAGACGAAGAACCCCAGAATTCAGAGAACCAAGAGCTGGACAATGCAGTTAGAAGTTTAATGCCACCCTTGCAATTCCTGTCATCATCTGGTTGCTGGTACATATCTTTGGCTGTGGCAGGGCTCTCTTAATATATTTCAATGTCCTGTGTCACCTAATTAAATCTGGCAAAGAGTGTGCAACTATAAACTATGCATAAACACTTAATGAGTACAGAAAGAAAATAAATACTATAGCTTGAAGGAAATATTTTTATATTTCATATAATAGATTATCTTCCCACTTCCCTTTAAAGGTTAATGCATTTTTCCAGCAGTTTAAGTTGAACACAAAGGCTTAGAAAGAGAGAAAATGACAGGAAATTGAGTGTTACCAAGTGAAAAACAAAGACTTTCTTCCTCTTAATGGGACTCAAGACACCACTAATTTCATCTGGTTTAGCTGATAAGGTAGGCACCACGATGGTGAAATGGATTCAAAAGAGGAATCTTTCTTTATCAGGAACATTCAACTTCCATTTTCTTTTTGATTTTTTTCCTTTGTAGAAATAAAAAGCTAAGATGATTACTTTTCACAAGGTAGTAATCATTCAATGAGTTAAACCAATATTTTATTTTTTAAATTGAGGGGATGCCACAAGATATTTCTTAATTAATTTCATGATTCCTAAGAGCAATTAAAGGGATTATTGTGAGAATGACTGTTGTAATTTAAATCAATTTTAGTACATAAAATCATTTTACCACCATATCCTTTCTCCCTAGCAACAGTGGATCAGAGCATGACAGGGAAGTGAAATATGCCCACTGCATTCAGACTGGGTAAGCACAAATCAGAATGTTTGATTGCCTGAGTTTCACACCTCCATTGACTCTGAACAATACTTTCAGGCTTTTGTCTTCCAGGGTTTTCGTGTTTTAAAACTTTATGTATTTTCCAAATAGGATGCAAAGCAAAAATATTCTCATGTAAAACATAGAATCATAGGGTCCTGAGTTGAAAGAGACACACAAGGATTATAAAGCCAAACTCCTGGTTCTACACAGGATCCCCCCAAGAATCTCATCCATTTGCCTGAGAGCACTGGAACAGCACTGTCCAAATGTTTTTTGAATATTTGGCAGGCTTGGTGCCATTACCCCTTCCCTGGGGAACCTGTTCTATTGCCAGCTGCCCTTTGGGTAGAAAACTGTTTCCTAATATCTAACTTAAATCTTTCTTGACATAGTTTCCTCCCATTCTCTTGAGTCCTGTTGCTGGTCACCACAGAGGAGAATGAGATTGGTGCCTGTCCTTGGGTTTCATCTTGTGAGGAAATTGTAGACTGCAGTGAGGTCTTCCCTCAGTCTGTTCTTTTTCAGGCTAAACAGACCAAGTGACCTCAGCAGCTCCTCACATGACTTCTCCTCTAGACTCCTCATCTTCAGAGCCCTCCTTTGGACACTCTCCAATGGCTCTATATCCTTCTTACATTGTGGCACCCAAAACTGCCCCCAGCACTCGCGGTGAGGCTGCCCCAGCGCAGAGCAGAGCAGAGTGGAACAATCTTCTCCCCTGCCTGGCTGGTCATGCTGTGCCTGATGCCCCCCAGGACATGGCTGACCTTCTATTCACTCATTCCCACTGTTGGCTCACCCTGACCAGGACTCTCAGATTCCTGCCCACAGCACTGCTCTACAGCGTCTCGTTCCCCATTCTTTATGTACAGTCAGCATTGCTTCATCCCAGGTGCAGAATCCAGCACTTTCTCCTGTTGAACTTCATGGAGTTGGTAATTACCCAGCTGACTATTTTGTTAAGGTCTTTCTGCAGGGCCTGTTAAGGGCTCTCTCTGCCTTTGAGAGAGTCAGCAGCTCCTCCCAGTTTAATTTCACTGATGAACTTACCCAGTCTACCTCCAAGTCCTGTGTCTGAGCTGTATACAGAAATATTGAAGAGTGCTGGCCCTAAAAGGGGAGCACTTCAGAACTAGTGACTGAGACATAAAATTTTTATTTTCTGGTTCTCTTCTTATGAAATATTTTGCAAAAAATATGACTAAAAGAGCTAGGAGGAATAGATTATATGTTATAGATGGAAGCCACTGAACAGAAATGTTCTGCTACCTTAGTATTATTTTTTAACATTAATCAGTAGTACAAAACTTGGAAACAGAGAAGCAATAAGCTTTTAAGCAATTTACTTCTACACCTAAATTTTGCATTACCAAGTCTATTCAAGAGACAAGCAACAGCAACACTGTACTTTGTTTTCTCTCTTAGCTTCAGGAATCCCAGCTCAGTAACCCCTAGAGAGCTCAGTGAATAATTTAATTCTCCCTCTGGAAGGGAAAAATGCTGAAATCGACAGACTTTTCTTCTTAGAACCTCTACACAAAATTGTCTTCCCATGCAAGTCATAGTTTTGCTTCTCAGGCAGACACTCAAGCCCCTATCTATTATAGTTGTGTGTCACAAGGAGTACAAATACAGCCTTAACTTCAAATATTCCAGGTAACTTCATTGTGAACATTTCTTTAATAACAGTTTTGTGGAAGAAAGGGAAGACTGTGTTTATCTCTTAAAACTTTTCCTTCAGTTTTATTAGTAAATGTCTCTTTTAACCCAGAAGAGCTTCAATAAGTGAGATATAAGGGAACAAAAAGATACATTTAAATAAACACATTAAGTTCTGTTATTCTCTAGCTGAACGATATTTGAACAATTCTTAGGGATCAACAAAGAATGAAGTACTTCTGAAGCAAATATGACCTCCCATTCATGACATGGGATGAAAAGTGTAGAATGAAATTTTTCATTCCTAATTTGTAAAATAAATTGAAGGAAATTTCTCCTGTGTAACATAATAGTCTATGTTTCACATGCCATCTGCAGAAGCACATGTTATGCTGCTTTTCTTAATTGTATTCTACTCAGGAAAATATACAACCTTATGCAGAGCTGTCATCATGTGAACTGTCCCATAGCAGCTGAAATTATATGGCTTTGAAAATTATTTGTATCCTTTCAGCTAAGTTTATTTTAATTGTTAACTTGAACTGAGATCATGCTGCCTACAATTGTAAAATATTGGGCATCAGAGTTTTTGCGTGACACTGTTCTTATCTATGAAAACATTTTTATAACTGAAAATGAGAGTTTTACAGAGGAAACCAGAGTTCCTTTCCACTTTCTTTTATAATTGTCTTAGAAATGCTAACTACTCTAGAGTTATAATATTGGTTTCAACCAATGTTGTCAATGAAGTATGCAACCACAAATTTCATTGTACAAAAAAGTTCTTATGGTCATTTTTTCTTCAATATATCATTCATCCTTCTTTGCATATGTGTTAATGGAAATTTTCTTGCTTATACAAGTAATATTTATATAAATAAATTTCTGTAATAAACATTCTAACTTTTGAAGGAACACTTAGAATAAACATGATTACTACAGTCAGTCTCAAGTAAATTTCATGTGCTATTTCTTTTCAAACAAGGAAAAATATTCTTGTTGGAATGCAAACAAATGTTTTCAAAGAACAGAAAGCATTGAGAGCTGTGCAGTACTTTTACATCTCGTTTGGAATTACCAAATTAAAGAAGAAGAAAATTATTACCTTTTCCTGTTAAGTACAGAGCTGTTTCAGATCATAGCAAGTGTAGCACAATTAGACAAGAAGAATGTCACGGGAAAATAAGGATGAAAACCACCATTAACAGGTATGAAGAAATGTACTCTGCTTATAAATGTCACATGGTAAAAGTTGGCAAGTAGATGAAGTGAGAAGAACTTCAATATTAATTCACCATTATTTTGAATAGGACTGTTAGGCTTCTCTCTTTAAACATTATGCCATTACCAAACATTAAATAATGCTCTCTGTGATTTGTTTCCATGATTAAAATATATAGCAATCTATTCACACACATTTTGTTATCTATTTTATTTTATATCTATTTTTATAAATAATCTATCTAGTTTAAAAAATAATTTTCAATAAATCTATATATTCCTTAACTTAAGAAAAATCCAGCTTAATCAGTGGCACTATTACAACTGACAATAAAACAGATATTATAATGTCTTGCTTTAACTCTCTCTCATCTTATTCGAGCTATTAAAAAAACCTGAAAATATTCATTTGTAGTGTTTAGGGTTTTTCTGAATCTGTGAGAAACTGTAAGTATATCATGCATAGCAGATTTCATAACTATTAATCTCTTGTTTAATAACTAAGTGAACAGTAAGAATGTCTTGCTGAAAAGCAGATTGTCCTTCTGAGACAGATCATAAACATATAAAAAAATTATTTCTTAAAAAAGGTACTCAAAATTTACAAGATTAGATTTGTTATTATAAATCATTGCACAGAGATATGAAAAGATTATTTTAGTCCTCTTTAAAAAAAAAAAAGAGAACTCTGCAAAAAATCTTGCTTTTTTAAAAATACACTAACATACTTGCTAATTTAAGTAAAATATTTTGAAAGGAGTTGCTGAACTCTGTGTATCATTATAAGTTCTGTCCTGTGTAGATATTTATGTTAGAGAGAAATATCATCACTGCACTTTCAATGGTGAATTGTCTTGGCACCAGCAATACTTACAAATAACATCTCCTTCCAAATAGAGCACATGTTTTTTGTTCCTCAGATAATTGAGATGACAAACTTCATGAAATGATAGGTTATAATAACTCATACTGTTCAGTAATGAAACCATTTATGTATAATAAAGCAAGACCATTTAGGCTGCCAAATAGAAAAAAGCCATATAAGCATAAAGCCCCCATATACTAACAGAATAATTCATTTTCTGACAATGGTTAAGAAATTTCTTTTATGTATCTATGAAATAGTCAATGGCCTCTACCCTCAAGAATGCTGAGAAGAAGCAATGCAATTATTCTCAATAAAACAACATGACCAAAGAACTAGTCAAAAGAAAGATACTTTTAACAATAGAGTTTTAACAAAAAATTTAAGAGCTGAAAAGTTTTTATGTGTAATGGAGTGTTTGGATTTATTAGAACAAACATTTTGTCTCTTTTTATAAATGATGCAACTACCTACCTATGATATTAGGACCATCTACCTATCATGTACTGTATATAAAGTAGCAGATTGGCTATTCATCAGCTAAAACACGTAATGAAAAATCTCAGAAAGAAATGAGGCCAAACATAAAACAACAACAGCTCATTATAAATCCAGAAAACAATGAATGAGAGTGTCCTCGCTCTTCCATTTATATAGAGAGATGGGATATTTTTAAAAGCCTTTGGAGCTGAACCATGTCATTTCTCTGACCTTCTTCTCAAGTCATGATCATTGTTGTCAGATCAGTCTTGTTAGTCTAAGAAAGCAGAAGCTAAGGACAACTGTCTCCTTTCTCCCCATGGCACCAGCCTGAATCTGTACAGCAAATTTTCAGGTCAGCATGCCTTCACCATTTGATTTTACAGAGACAATCAGAAGAAATGAGATGGAGTTGTAAGAGGCTACTTAAAAAGAGTTTTCTCTCAAGGATTTTGAATGAGCTATTTAGATTATTCTATATGGTTAAACACTAACAGTTTCTTTACTTAAACATGAAGTCATTTAGACTACTTATTTTTGGAAAGGATGTAGAAGCCAAGCCAAAATAAAAGTAATGGAGTTAAATTCACATCTTACTCATTTTTCACTCTCATGACAATGTTTCTTTCGAGAATTGGCTTGCTTTTCTTTGATCTATAAAAGTTAGGGAAATGTTTCTCAAAATGATGAAGGTAGCTTACCATGATAGTCTTGTCAATTAGTATCTTGCCCATTTGTAAATATTCACAATTATGAGGAATAGTGTGAATAGGCATATACAACTTGCAGAAATAAGATGTGCTGGTTTGTGCTGGGATAATTTTCTGCTTAGTAGTTTATATGGTGTTGTGGAGTAGGCACTGAAAGAGTGTTGTCAACACTGGGATTTTTCAGCGGTTGCAGAGCAGGGTTTACACAATAAAAATCTTTCCTATTTCTGCCAGTGAGTAGTCTGGGGGTGCACAAGGAGTTGTGAGGGGACACAGCTGGGGCAGCTGACCCCAGCCATCCCACGCTGTCTGTCATCATGCTCAGCAAGAGCAGCTGGGGGAAACAGGGAGGGAGGGGCCAGTTTGGACTAACTGCATTTCTCTTCCCAAGTAATTGTTACATGTGATGGTCCCTACTTTCCTTAAAATGGCAAAATATTCCCCTCCCTGGGAAAGAGTAGATGAATTTCTTATTTTCCTGTGCTGCTTTTGCTTTCCCTATTAAAGTGTCTTTTTCTCAAGCCATGAGTTTTCTCACTTTTACCCCTCCAATTCTCTCCCCCATCCCACTGGAGGGGCAGCAAGCAAGTGGTTGTACCATGCTTAGCTGCCTACCAGGGTTGACTACAACATGAGGTGGCAGTCTTGGCTAGAGGTAAATCAACAAGCAAATCAGAGCTAGTTTTGGGTTTTGGTTATCCTTTTCTTTTTTGTTTTTTTAATTTTAGAATTTAAGCAAAGTAAATCATTGCAGGCATATTCCTCTTTTAGTTGTGTTTTTGAATTCTGTTTGCCTTTCTCTAATATTGAAATTCTCACAATTGATAGTCATTATCTTTTTGTTGTTCTTTACCATTGAGTCCCAAATGAATGAAGACAAGTGCAGGAGGTCAAAATTGTGCCGGTCATGAAACTAAATCTGGCAGAAAGGATGTATTAAGAACTGAGCTATATTTTTTAGACCAAGTACCCAGACTTAATTTTAACAATTTTAGTGTTGTAAGATGAAATATGATACTTTATAAATTGTATGATTGCTTTAACATTATGCTGCACTGTTGTTTTTATGTTTAGCTCTGAATCCTGTCATATCTCTGCAGGCTGAAGATCTCATCACCAGTTTTCTTTACAACAAGGCCTGTATGACCAAGCCAAGGCTGTTCTTTTTTCGAATTCATGTATTTTTCGTTACAAAACATATTTTTGCAGTTGTATAGTCACTCTCATTTTTATTCTCCTACAAATCTACAAAAGTTTGTTCATTTTCCTCCTAAGTCAGAACCTATTAATTATTCACATAACAAGAGTATGATGATGTTTATATGAAAAAAATAGGGTTTTGCAATTATTATTCTCAAAGAGAAAATATGAGCTAATTTTGGTAGCTTAAGTTCCTCAAAACCTGAGGTTATTGCTACAATAAGAAAATTGTTAACTGAGACAGCAACCTTGAATTCTCTTAAAAGATTTCTTCATAACTTTGTCATCCTTCTCTTTGTATTCTTTATACTCTTTTCCATCCTCAATAGAGGAGAGAAATATTTGTTTAATATGTCTCTATTTTGTAAATATTAACAGCCACACAAATTGGACTTCTCAGCACATTTTGGGTTCTAATTTTTAAGGGGGTTTTAATAAGAAAGTAGTTAATTGTGGGCATCTTTTGGATTTTCTTTCCTTAAAAAAATTAGAAAGAGTTTACCCATAATAAATCTGGGAGTTTTCAAGCTATTTTGAAGTTCAGTTAATTCAACCTAGATGTTTGAAATGAGATCTTCTGGCCTTACATTCTGTGAACCTATGACACAAAATACATTTTTAATATCCAAACTCACAATGAGACATTTTGTAGATTTTCCTAGGTCTTGACAGGAAAAAGATATACAGTAAATCTTTTTAAAAGATCAGAAAGGTACTTTTTATTGAATGACTATTAGCATAGCTACTCCATGTTATATGGTCTTTCAAGGCTATTTGATACAGACAACTTTGAATTTAACATACACCTATACACAAAATAAAAAAAGTAAGACCTTTTTCTTAATGCATATTTAAGTGTAGATAACTTGGAATATAGCAGAAATGTTTTAGTTTCAGGATCACTTCTTGATCTAATAAAAGTTAGGTGAAAATTGTTGCTATGCTTTAAGCTCAGACAGAAAAGATCTTCTCACTGGAAGATCTCTGTAAGTCTCATAAGTCATTACCTTAAGTCCCAGTCCTCAGTTCATAAAGTTATGTCAAACACTGAACATAAATGCCTCTTTGAATTAACCACTCCTGCAAGTGGGAATGCACAGCTGTAGAAGGGAAAAGTCCAGACACATTGAATTTTGCAATTAATCAAAGAAAGATGAGGGATAGAATGCAGTCTTGCTCTCTGAGAGGTAGCATTGACTTGTAAACTGTGTATTCTACAAAAAGATTATTGTAACTGATCCAAATTGCAAAAACTTCACCGTATGTGATTATAAACTACTTATAATTGTATTACTAGCACTATTCTGAACAAGATTTGGTATTTACATGTTGTCTGCTGTGATCTGAAGTTAATAGATAGATGTTTTCCTTACTGTAATTTTTTATTAATAAGAATGTCACACTTCAAATTATGAACAGTATAAAACATTTTTGTCAGTTTTCCATAATTTTTCAACTACTGTCTTATTCCTTGTGAAAAAGTTATAAGATATTTGTAGAAATTATATTACCAGTAAAACCAACATTTTTTCGAGGCCATATATGGAATTCTGCATAGGTGGTAAAGGTCTGCAAGTGTGTTTGACATGCCCAGCACTGCTGAATTAAATAAAAGGGCTGTCTGGAGAAAAGCATTCCAGAAAATGGGTTTTGTAAGTGGTTGTTGCAAAATTAATATAATCCTACTGCAAATTTTAGACGGTGAAATCTATACTTGTAGTTATGGCAGTAATTTGTGAGCTGTCCTCATCACTGGGACAAGTTACACACGTTTTTTTTTTTAGTCTACTTTTTGTAGCTACCAGTACCCTATTAAACATTTACTTTAAAGTGTTCTGTTAAAATAGCTGGATTTCAGAGTCAAAAAATCTGAATTACTCTTATTTAATAGCTTTATGGCTGAATAAGTCCTAGGTTAAAGCTGATTTATTCTTGTTACTTCAATTTGCTAATACCTATCAGAACATCATAAATTTCAGAATAAACTAACTTGGCTGTCTCATTCCACTTGCTGTGGGCAAAACAGTTTGCCCAAACAGATTTTTATTCATTTAAGTCCTTTTTCATGTAACTATAGAAGAGAGCCAACATCTAAACATCACAGAGCATGGAGGACAAAAGAGAAGTTTTAGTGAAAATTCATCCCTAAAAATGAATTGGAGGGTGTAATTCTGCTTTACCATGGCCACTGGAAATGAGTAGAAATTTGTCTCCTTTTTTCTTCACAAATTCTTTATTCTTTGCAACGTAGATCACTCTTGGTGCTTTGTAATGCTTCTCAGTTTAAGTCTGGAGTCTACTTCAGGGTCTTAATCTTTCAAGATAGCTAAATTAGTCAATATGCTTCATTTTCTGATTTAAGTAAGATTTTTATCACTGATTTCCATCATGAATGCAGGAGCTGACAAAGTTTATTCTCACTTTTTGAGTAGATTGAACTAGTATCACTTTGATGATAAACTGGCTATTACTGCATTTGGCTGTGATTTTAGTTATTTCGGATGTTTCTTTTTTTTGTAACTGTGGACTTTTTTTGATGTCTTAATGAATGGCAATTTCAACTCTACTGAGAGCAGCAGCAACTCTTTAGAACATACAATTAAATATCTGCTTTGTGCCTGTGACTATTTTTGCCATCATTTCTATTATGAAAGCTGAAAGATTGGCCTTTGAATGCTGTAGTGCCATTTCGTCAACAGTGAGATTAAGACATAATTGCGTACAGTACAGGAAAAAATTCCCTACCAATAAAATTAAAATTAAACCATTATAGAGAACTGAAATTCTAAGAAAACAATTCTTTCTCTTAAACCTGTGTTAGGCACATCTGTTAGGGAAGAAAGAAGCAGAGTGGACTTCCTAGATAGATTACTTTTATTTGGTCATTGAAATCTTTGGAGAGTGCTCCAAAATGAATTCTGGAGATTGGTAGGCAGAATAAGTCTTCTTTTCCATGTGTTGTATCTACTCATGAGAAGAGTATCAAAAAATTTCAATAATAAAGGCTTTAAATGTCCTTTTTAAAATACAAATTGACTGCACAGGAATGGCTATGGAAAACTTGAAAACCATGAAAGTAGCCGGTATAGAATCTAGAGCAGTTACTACTCCTCTTTTTTTAACCCAGCATACCAGCATACATTTTTTATATCCAGCATATACTTTTGCAAGTATCCAAAGAAACAAACAGTCCAACAACAAGGTTCACTTACAGTCATGTACATGTCTGCATAGCAAAGACTGACAACCTCTTCATTTAAAAATATGTACAATAATGTAACTGATTCCAATGAATCAGAAGTGCATAAAAGCGTAGGGATAAAAATGGATGCTCAATACTGAAGAAAGACAAAATGGCTTAATAGAAATGAGGAGAAGAGTAGGTGATGTAATATATATGCTCAGCTTTAAAAGAGCAAAAAGAAACATACAAATATTACGCATGCTTATTTTTGTCCTGATTATGTAGCATGTGTTTATTTCCACATTTTTCAGCTTTGGCACTTGAAATAGCAGGGACTTTGTGACAAAAAAGATTTTTCCTATGTGTTTAGAGAGTGTCCAATGCTTCTGAATACTATCAAACTCTACTCAATGGATTTATTTCTTTAATGTATTTTTTGTTTCATTTGCAATATGCTTGCCAGAAGCAGAGGTTGTTATATTTATAGACAGTAATTGGGCAGGAGGTCAAAAATATTATCTAATGTAACTTTTTTCATCTTTAATTAAATTCCATTTGCATGCACTGCAGGAATAGCTACAAAATTAAGTTAAATAGATCTGTATTTTAATGTTTATTAGTAGAAGGTCATGATGACAACAGCCCCCTTTTGCAAGATTAGCAATTTTCTTTCAGAAACCAGTAGATGCTTTTTATCAGTTTCAATTCTTATGTGTGTCCAAAGTTTTCATTTTTATCAAAGCACTACAGTGGTTGTTGATAAGAAAATTAGCCAGCTGCCTCTTGCTCTTTCTTCATGAGATTATACAATTCTTTATCATCATAAGCAGATACAATGACACATTGTAGGTCAAGAACAAAAAAACTTAAATATAACCAACCCCTTATCATATTTCTTATTAGATAAGAAGATTAAGAATTCAGACGTCAAGGTTTTCTCCAGTGTCTATGAAAAATTACTCCTGAATAAAGTCAAGGCAGGCCAAATGAAGGACCAAATCCAGCTTCAATACAGTAAACTATATCTTCTTAGGATTTCAGGCTAGAAGTATGGCTTTTCTAGGAGTACCATGTATCTTCTAAATCTAGGAGAGAATACATTTCATATTCTAATTTCTAAGTGCTCTACAATACAAGTGTTTTTGTTTTGTTTTTTCTCTTGCAGCTTTGTATGGAAGCATTGAGTGTGCTTTTCCCTAGCAACAGGATTTATAGTATTAGTGGCAATATTACTAGAATGTTCAGATATTTACATTGTAATTGTTTCATAGGAAATAAGCCTTGAAAGAGAAATGGTCTAATCCATACTCTGCCCCAGGGTAGTGAAATCATTCTTATCAGGTATTCGTCTAATTTCCTTTTTAAAATCCCCTGTTTTGGAGAGTCTACAATCTTCTCTCTTAAACTAGTGCTGAACTATCCTTACTGTTGGCAAATAACTTTTTTTTATATCTAATACTGTAATTTCCTTAATTTACTTTTACCTGCTATTCCTTGCCTTAGACTCATGACAGGGAGTTTATGCTTTTCTCATTTTCAGTTGTCAGATCTTGGTACCCTCAGCATTCTCATCCCCAGACTAATCAGCCCCAAATACTCCTGTCTCTGTAGTCGTCTATCATTATTACCATTCTGCACTGATCTCTCACTAGTTAATTCTGTTTTATCTTTTCCAAAAGAACGATGGCTTCAGTAGGATAAAAGGGTCTAGTATATGCTTTATCAGCATTGAGCAGACTAGAGGACACACTTCAAGGGTCTTTCATAGAGTTCTTACCAGTCTTTTTCTGCAATAGTGCTTTGTTAAACCATGCCTCAAGGTTTACTCTGATTTTTACATTCAAACTTATTTTCTTCTGGGTCCTCTTAGCTTAAGCATCCACATTGTACTCATATGGAATGAATGTCAGGATCTCTTTTGTTTTAAACTGTCCAACCATTTCCCCATGCAACTCCATGTTTGACTGAGCTAGGGACTCTTTCTGTAATATTAATAGAATCATGGTTGGGTTTAAAAGGACCTTAAAAATCACCTATTTCCAACTGCATTGCCAAAGGCAGGGATGTCTAGATGAGGTTTCTCAGAGCCT
This sequence comes from Irena cyanogastra, assembly GCA_013397155.1. Taxonomy (NCBI): domain Eukaryota; kingdom Metazoa; phylum Chordata; class Aves; order Passeriformes; family Irenidae; genus Irena; species Irena cyanogastra. The sequence goes on from VWZV01014340.1 coordinate 266,323, forward strand.
CAGCCAGTCTGGCCTTGAACTTACCCAGGATGAGGCATCCATGGCTTCTCTGCGCAATGATACACATTGGTCTGCAACAAGTCTTGCTGCTTCTATATTCCGAGTATGTGTCCAGTGCTATGCCAGCAGGCCTTTGTTACCATGAAGTCTAGTATGGAACGACTAGATTAAGCTTCATAACAAGATATAATGTGGTAAAAAAATTGAGTCAGAAAACTGCTGACTAGGGTAGATAACTGATCTAGAAAGGCCTATGGACTGAGAAATTGAAAACATTCAAATTTCTTGTTGGAGATACTAGACATGTCAAGGATTGTTGAGTGCTATACTCCAGACTGCTCAAGAAAGGACTAGGAACAGATGGTGACAGTGAATCTGTTTCCTAGACATGATGAAATCACTTCGGAGTGAGAACAACGATGTCACAGACATATTCTACTCATGTTGCCTAAAAAAAAAAAAAAAAAGAAAACAATAGCTGACTTGACTGACTTGACGTAGTGCTGCAAATATCCTGTACAGACTGTACTTTGTGCCTCCCAGAATCTCATACCACCAGCACTATGATATGTGCATGATTGCATTAATCTATAAAGGCTCAACTAAGACCAGGTTGTAACTGTGGACCTGCTGCTTGGCCAGTCATCCTCTAGATCATTTTTCTTCAGCTTCTTACTTCTCATTGTAGCACTTTGCACTTGTCCATCTTGTTGGACATCATTTTTATTTCACTGAGGCTTCCTAATTTGTCACAATCATTTGGCATTCTAGCCTTGCCCTTTAGAGGGGTGTCCTTCCCAGCCTGCCAACTTGTGCAGACTAACCAAGATGCGCTGCAGATCCATCACTCAAGTAATTAAAAAACAAATACTGCCAAAACAAGAACAAGCACTGCAATAACCTCTCCAGTTTGATAAAATCCCGTTGTGATGTTGTATTCTGCCTAATTAAACTTTTCTTTGCATCGGTCTTATAGATATGTCTATGCAAATAAATGGAAGACAGGGAAAGATTCCTAGCGAATTGTAATGGATAGACAAGTGTCAACACTTCATGAGGGTGCATCCTTCTACAATAACAAGGAATATGCTTCCAGATGACCTTCCCCTAGCTTACTCTGTCCTGTGAGAGAGAACCATCAACACATCAGTCACTTTGGACTCTGGGCTGTATCAAGTGAGTTCTGGATACTGAAGTTCAAGTATGTGATTCACCTTATTCACTATACAACTGATAGTTCTGTCTCTGTTCTTAAGTCAGAACTCCTTCGGGCATTTGACTGTAGATATAAATACACATAAGAGACCTGTGATACACAGATATGTGATAAAAGCTCATCTGTGGGGCACAGATACTGTGGCAGGAGGGGAGCTCAAATAGCACCTTGCCTCAGCTACGCCCAGGACCATCACAGATGTCGTCAGCCCAACAATCTTTGATTTTCACAAATTCCTGGGAGAAAAAGGTCACAGGCACACAAATTAAGGCTTCAAAGAAAGGCATGTCCTGTCCAGTTCCCTCCCACAGTTTTCTCAGGAAAACCTCTGTTTAGAAGTCTACCTGTGAAACACACAGAATCATAGAATGGCCTGGGTTGAAGGGACCTTAAAGAACATTTAATATCGCATCAAAATATGTCAATGCTGCAGGAGCACGTTTTGCACTAAGGAGGGTCACTGTTTACAGGGAGGGATACATTATGGATGCAGGGGAATTTTGGAATTGCACGGGACTTATTAACATATGTTTAGAAGGGGAACAAAAAGTGTGAGAATTTAGGTGATTTGGGAAGGGAAACATGCGTGAAAAGAATAATATGGGGATGAAAAGGGATGGTGCTGATTGAATAGTTTTGTATGCTTTTCTGCCAATGCCTTGTGCCTAACCACTGTGATCTACACACCTTTTGAAATTACTTTCTAGCTCTTTCCTTGGATAAGGAATTCTATTTCATGTGTCTGCATGTGCATGCATTGCAAGGTGAGTGCCAGCAACTGGTGTGGATGGTAGAGGTCCATGATGCCAGCACCTGGAGAGAGCCAGGTCTGGGTGTCAGCAGCTGGACAGGACCTCAGGCCAGAGGGTCTGTGTGCCTGAGTGAGGTGCAAGACCAATGAAGCTGCTGGTGCTGCCTGTGTCAGTGTAAATGACTGCCTGTCAGTGCTCAATGGCCAGCTTTGTCTGTGAGTGGGGCACACACGTGCTCGGTGTGCGTGTGCCTGGTGGGAATTTGCATCTTCAGCCTTGCCACTTGTGGAACCCAGGACATGGAGCTGCAGCAGCATAGCTTTTCAGTTCTGGACTAATAATTTAGCCTAGAAACAGGTAACTGTGGACTTTTGCAATGCATAAACCTACCCAGCAGTGAATGAACATCCTTTGAAACTAAAGAAATTTTATAATTTACCCATACTTATAGCCTGACTGAATACTGAATAATTATTAGAAACAATCATAAATTAAATGAAATAAGATTCCCTGCAATTTGATAATGCAGATGGCACCTCATGCATATGATATCACATTAGATATATCAAATAGAACTATGGCCTCTCTGTAACCTTCTCTCTTTTTTTTGTGTGAAGTAAATTAATAAACCACAACATCCAATAATCAGGATTGTGAGGAAAGCCAAGGCTAAAGTATATTGTTTTCAAGAATTGGTTACTGTTTGTCTAACTCTTCATTCCTTGAATGTCAATTCACATAGGATATGCATCTGAGAAAATGTACTGCTTCTTTTGCTACAACTAAATCCTGGCAATATTATTCAATTACTTATTTTCAGGACTATTTTTTCATGATATAGCCACCTCTCTTCCAACATATCTTAGATGTTTTTGCACAGGTCTCATTGTCTGTACTATCTGAAGAAAGCTGACACTCATCTGCACTTCAACTGTTTTGTTCTTCATTTTAATTGGGATATTGTTACTGCTTCTATCTTTCCTCTCTCTTTTTTCCTCACTATTGTTCTGGCTGACACATTACTTGATTATGTTTTTTTTTATCTGGCAGATGTTTTCATCATCACCATCCAATTAGAGGACAGTCAATGAGGATGTATGGAGACTACAGACTAAGCACAAACTATATTTGAACTATAAAATGCTTTCTGCAGCACCCACGGAATATCTCTTTGGGGCTGTACCACTGCAAATATCAAAGACTCATATACAGACAGAATAGACCTCTGAAAACTTTAGGTACTTCTCTGAGGTTCTAAAGCCTTTGTGTTCTCACCCAATTTTTGAAAACAAGCTTTGAATACAGAGAATATTATGTAAATTTTTTTACACAGAATTACTGTGTTCTCTAATATTTTTAACATTTTAACATCCTCTATTTCAATAATTCCAGGAATTTTTAGGAAATTTTCCTTTTAAGAATACTTGTCTAATACCTTTCTTTTCTACATTGAACCAATGTTGGGCCTTGCATTGCTCATTATAAAATCTGGTTAATGACATAAATCTTTAAATGATGTTATATAGGGGAAAATAACCATTAAATCAACTATTCAATCTAATAACTATTGTTATTAGATTGTATGTATAGCATGCTATAGACATACATAGCATTACTTCTTGCTGTAGAAACTTTATGAAGACAATGTAATTACTACATATATAAAGAACTGGAAAAGCATGAAAATGAAAGAAAAATGTGCTTATCTCATGCCATGACAAGCTTACTGAGGATTTAAATGAATATATATATTTATAAAATTGCCTTTGACAATTCACAAGATCTGATTATGTGGCAGGATGCTCTGACAAAGGATTTGATTATATGGTGCACTGAGCTGTGGCTGGTAAATAATAACCTTCAATGTTCATGCTTTTACTTGTTATTGTTAGAAAAGTGGCACAATATTGAAAATTAATAAGTGCCATAAGCAAATCAATCGAGGCAGGACAGCATGTATCATTTGGAAAAGGTAAATAGGATAAGCCATTTTATTTCTCCTGCAAGGAATTTTGTAAGTGGCTGCAAGTGTAGATCCTTATGCATGAGCCATAAATGAGCCAAAGGGAGCAACACAGGAAACCTTTTCATATATTTATATGAAAACCAAGCAAACAACAAACAAAAAACCGCCAAACAAAACAGATAAACTGTCTACTTAAACGCAAAAACCTTCTCACTACTGCCCTAAACAACAACCTGTAAAGGATAGCATCTAAAAGAATGACACAGTGATTGTCTCAGCCCCGAGGGTGTTCTCTGGCCTTACTGTCCCTTTTACCTCTTCACCCTATGGTTTAGGACCACATTTCAACTCAGCCCAAGGCCCTTCAAGACCCTCAGACTGATCCTGCAGTGGGAGGGGGCTGCCTAGGAGGCGGTAACTTTGGAATAAATGTTAAATATACTCACAACAAAATGTGGTGACCACCTTCTTTAGCATATACTTGGCTATGACCCCCACAGCATGGATGGAGCATAGAGTCTGAAAAATCTCTTGACTTCAAGTGGACCAAAATCCTACAAATCCTACAATAATAAAGAAATTGTGTTACATTAATGGAGACCTTCTGCTATCATGTCTCTTCATACTTTACTTCATACTTACCGTGAATAAGTGCTCACTAGAAACTCATTTAATGTTCTATTCACACCACAGAATGTAGCAGAGACACCAGTCAGGAGTTATCATACAGGTGAGTAGATACCAGAAAAACACAGAAACCACAGAAGCAAAGAACCACAGGGTATTCTGAGCTGGAAGGGAACCACAGGGGTCATCAAGACCAACTGCTATATAAATGGCCCATACCTGTTATTTCTTATCAGTTATCTTGTTGAAATTAATCATTAAAAAAATGTGTTACCTTAATAGAGCCATAGAAATATAGAACAGCCCAGCCTGGAGGGACTCCACAATATCATCTCATCCAGTCTCTTGTGGTAAAGGGAACCTAGATGATATTGCACCCTGCTCATTCAAATGCCATATTGCTGAAATATTTAGAAATACAGATTTAAGGCCCAACTCTTTCCTTATGGATAAAGCTACAGTACAGACTGATGGTAGCCCCATATAGTTCTGCTTTTTTTAGTTCTGGTACTGTGAAAAGATGTTAGAATATTCAGTTTTCTATTTCAAAGTGTCAAATTCTATCTCATTAGAGAAACAGAAAACTTGAATTTGCAAATAAATTAACACAAACTGAGTAGAAATTAGCAGCTCAGACAAACCAAGTTTTTAAAGGACATATTTTAAAGCAGTAGGAATACATATTGACATAAAAAACATATTTGAAATTACAACTGTTGAAAAAGTCACATAAAGAATTATATAATTTTGGTGTTTATGATTGTTTTGTTTTGGTCTAAAACCAAGGTGTAATTCACAAAAATATATTAAATACTTAGCCTGACACAACTATATTTTGAAGAAAATAAAATCAGTTTAACTGTTCCAAAGCCACAAGAGTTTTTGAAATGTATCTGCCGTCTCATCTCTGTTTAATTGACAAGTTTGATTGCTTCCTCATGTATCCAAGAGTTTACAGCAGCCTTTTGAAGCATAGCTGTGTCATTTTTATTTCATAGTTGGGCTTGGGCTGTCTAATAAATGGTGGTAAGACTAAGGGAACATATGAGTGTAAAATGCTTAGCTTACATAGTCAGTCAAAATTGCTATACCATATTGCACTTGTCGCTATCTGTTTTTATTATTTTTGGAACAGGTGGAGAGCACAATATATTTCAGCCCTGATTTCATAAATACAGCCCACATTACCACATTTTGAAGGAGATGAAAGCTGAAACAATGACATGCCATTATTTTGAATACCTGCCATGGTGTTGGCCATTGTTCTGAACCTGCACATTACTCCATATTGTAGTTGTACAGACATGTGCAGACTTTGGGAAAAAATATTGTATGATCTAGAACAGATTGAAAGACCTTCCAATTGGAAATAGCAGGAATATGCATAATTTGCTATTCTTCCAAAAAATTAAAAATGGCATTCCAACACTCATTGGCCAAATGGTGATAATTAAATTTCAATTTTTAAAACCTTTTTTAGAAGACTGAATTTTGAAAAATAACCACTTTGAATTTAAAAAATAAGACCCTCAATACTGACCAAAACCTTTTATTATTTTCAAATATTTTTTTTCATATTTGTAAGTGAAACTATTTCTACCCAAGAGTTCGAAGAGCAAACACAAGTGCACTTTCACCGTGGAAAGTATGTTAGAATTTGGGGAACAGAAGCAGAGGCTGAATTTATAACTTATTATTTGGCCACTTTTTGAGAAGGAATAGATCTGCATTTTTGCTTTAAACAAATGAACAAATTTTGAAATGCCTTGATTTATCAGGTAAAAGTAGCTACTGAGTTGTCAATATACAAGATGCATAACCAGAATTCTCTTATGTACAAAGATGAGATTCATTACTGCATATGAGTTGCCTAAACGGTGGAGTGCTAATAATTGAAAAAGAAAAGCAGATTGGTCCAAAAACAACAGAGCAAAATGCTTTGTTACTGATGGCAAGCACACTTCATCCCTCAGTTCTCCCTGGCCATTTTCCAGTGTCTGTTTGGAGAACCTTGGAGTGTAAAAAACCAGCAACGGTCTCACTGAGACGCTTGAGCTGATGATTCAACTACACACACAAACTGATGAGGTGCCCATCTACGTGTGCTATATATGCTGGCTACTGTTGGCCAATACATGATGGATAACTCCACATGCCTTCTTTTTGACATCTCCAATTCGTATTCTTGATATACCTGGGATGAGACTTTTACTCCTAAAATTTACTTAAAACTCAGCAAGATATTTACTCGGGGACTGAAAAATAGACCCAATAATCATCAATACAATCACATTAACCTTTTCTTCTTAACCTAAATGATAAAAAGTATCTAATCCAAAAATTGTGCATGTTACCCAAGCTTGAAAAACTAGAAATGGACACAAATTTTTGACTTCCCTCTTGATTCTTGTTTTCAGGTGTCACAGGGTCAATTAATGAACAGTATTATACTTTATAAGTCAAGTTTCCTAAAGGGATAATTTTATTTTGATTTCTATCCAAGTTTTATTTTGAATATTGTGAAGTAAATTGTTATTGAATTCATAGCATAAATAGAATGGAAAAGAAGTCACACAGTTTATGAATCATGCTGTGAGCATATAAAAAATCCATTTGAAATCAAGGAGAAAAATGAGTGCTTAGCATATTATAAAATCAGACATAGACAGTGTAGCATTGTATTATATTTTTGGATAAAAATAATGTTTTTCTATTGAAAACCAGCCTGTAATCAAGTTTCAGTTGTTGCAACTGAGGGCTGAGGAACATCTAAGTATTTACTGAATCTACAGTTGATCAGAAGCAAACATTTAAGACGTATTAAATGCACTGGGCATTTGCAGTGCATTATTTTCATTTACTTATTTTTGTTAGAAGTGAAAAACTGAGATATCTTGACAGGACTGATGTGCTAGAGAATAGAATAAGGACACTGGCAAAAAGCAGCAGGGATTTGCCTGCCTTTTGTACTTTCATGTGAATGTTTCTTAAACTCCTTGCAAGCTTCCAGGAAAAATTCCACATATCCAATGTTGAGAAAACTCACAATACATTCTCTTTAAACATCAACAGTCTTCTTTGATTGTAGGATTTTAGAAATTCTTTTCTTTCTTTCTTTATTTAACTTTTCAGGTCATGATGGCACTTCTGGTTAACATTTTACATTTTGATATGGTTTTATACTGGAATTTAGAAGAGTTTAAGTGTTCTGCACTTGTCAAAAAAATAAAAATCTGCAGCATATACGATTTTTTTAAGAAATGTCGAACTATTGTCAACATCAGCAGGAGAGTGACAGTGAAGTATAAAACAAAAGTACAGTTTTTTTCTTACGTGTTCTCTTAATTTTCTACAGTATTAAAAATAAAATGGCAATATTTTACTTGAAATGAGGAAACATATGTCTTAATAGGTGATGGACCAAAGCAGTACTAATTTTAATAATAAAGGACACTTAAACAGCATGATCCCAGACAAATGCATCAGAATTTTTTACTGTGTTACTGGCTAAGCTTTTTAGGTAGATTATTGTAGTGGAGCAGATGGTCTCAGTTTATGCCTTTTGTTCTGCACAATTATTGATGTGGATGCTAATATGAGACAATAAGTGGGCTATTTTTTGTTTATAATTGACACTAAATGGGTAATATTGAGGAAGCATTATGACAAACTGACAGATTCAAATCCATGTAGTCCTTACTAAAAATCATGCAAGTTCAGAATGCTGTAGCCAAATTACCACCATAATTATCCACATACAAGAGAAGCAGAACAAAGAATCAATAGGGGAAAAAAATCTTTAAATGCTATTTATGGTATGCAAAGTACCATAAACAGTACAATTTCAAAGAGGCAGAGGTGACATTTGAGCATCCATCCATTTTCGTATACTCAAGAGTTGTATATGCACCCTGCCATGGGCACATGCCCTTCCCATACAGCAATTTCTGTTGTCATATTTACAAATACCTGCTTGTATACACAGGGTCAGTCTCTGTGAGCACCAATTTCCACACAGAAACACCAAGTTTTTGCACTATCAGGGATGCGTCTTCTCTGATTCCAATAAATTGCAAAATGAAATCTGTCCAACCTTGATAATCAGCAATGTTATTTACTTTCTTATTTCAGAGTTGTTGATGGTGAGCAAATAGGAATCAGGATGCTTGAGGTTCTTCTGTGATTCTTAGTTTTTCAGGCCAGTGCTTGTTTGTTTTCTTTTGTTGTTTTGGGGTTCTTCTTTTGCTTTTTTTGTTTTTTTTTTGTTTTTTTTTTTAAGGCAGTGTTTAATCTGTACATCATTCTTACTAGGAGTGAGAATACATTCCTTACAGATATAAGGAATGCTTTTGGAAGGTTTTAGGACTAGGTTTAACTAACATCTGTCAGAAATGTCATTGGGAAAACTGATCCTGCCTGAGGCGAGAGAGATGGACAAGATAATCTGAGGTTCCTTCTAAGCCCATTTTCTGTGATAATATAATGTAGTACAAGTTTGGACAAAGAAAGAAACCCATCAAATTCAACTTGGAATTTAAAGGTTTTAAAATCTGAAATACATGACTTGTAATACTTTCTAGATCCATACAAGTTTGTGCTGGTTCAAAATTACTGAGACACAAATATTAAGCATAAGTATACATTTGTTACGTGGACCCTAATTTTCTCCTTAACATTAGTTTTAAAATAGATATAAACTACTTGGACTGGATCTACCCTGATTTTAGCAGTCTGGAATGAATTTAAAAAAGGGTGTTCAAGTAAAAGTGATGTGAAATCCTGATTGTGTTCATATCAGTAGAGGTTTGCTGTTGCTGATAGATTTTTTCCACAGATGAGTACTCCTATTAACAAAAGAAATGGTGCTGTTCTGCATTTTATAATGCAGGTGGGTAATAGAAGTGTTACAAATGTTTGAATTCTACAAATAGTTACTGGGATTTTTTTTTTCCCTTCAGGAAACAACCTCTTCTCAATATATTTCAAATTAAGAGTGTCAATGAACTATCTGAGAAGAAAGTCAGGAGCTCAAGTTTTAGCACCAGGATGTTGAAAGATGTTTGGACACCACAAACACACAAGTAATTCTAGATGTACAAAAATCATTATAATAACAAAAACAGTATTTTGACATGATTTTTCTGTCATTTTGGATAATCACTGAATCTGTTTCAGTGTTCTGTATTTTCATTAGGATATATTATTAACCTTGTTTACTTTAGACAGAAGCTTGCAAAATATAATTTAAGAGTGCTTTTGGAAGAAGATTCATAAAAGTGTAAGATACATTATTTAATATCTCTATAGAACCTTCTAATTTCAAATATCTTGATCTATTCTCTTGAAAGGAAATAATCTCTACTATAATGCACATTTGTGGCAGATACTGTGTAAGTATCACAGAAACACTTTACAGGCTTCTGATATTCATTCTTTCTGGCAGCTGGACACATTTAAACTTCTTATTCTTAAGACAGCTGTTTATTTTACTAATTCTGCCTTTCTTGTATGCAATTATTCCTTAATGATAATGTGCATTTACATTTAAAATCTCATCTTTGTATATTATGTACTTCTGTGTTATCCTGAGGGGGTGTAAATAGGCAGAGCTTGGTTGAGTTCACTGGATGCTTGTCAATATGCATTTGTTTGGTAGCTGGTTGCTTATTTTCAAAGCAATATGTAATTTAGGATGATCAAACTGGGTTTTGTAAATAAATACTATGATATTTGCCTTTTCCTCAGATGACAGCTAAAATATACATCAAACATGAGAATGTTTATTTGTTATGATGAGAAATTATGTACTGGATTCTAGAGAGAACTCAAGTAAAATTGAAATTACACTCTTTAGTTCTGCTGCATTCAGTTTCTGAACGGTCCATCCCGAAGGTGAAAATTTCCCATCAAGGGAATTGTTATTTGGCTTTTTACTGATTGTGTCGTGACTTACCTTGTCCACATCTCAGTCTGTTATTCCATTGACCCTTGCATGAAAGCTACTGGTAGAGAAAGAGGTTGGGGACAATTCATTGTGTGCTGTCTCTGATTTTAGTAGGGATCTGTATGCTTGTATTTGTAATTAGATCCTATGTCTTATTCAATTAAAAATCCCATCCTTTTCACGTCCCATTTGCTTTTCTTGTTTTGTTGGACTTTTGATTTTTAGGGTTTTGTGCATGCAAACATTAAGCTAAGTTATTACCCAAATATATTTAATAAATATCAAACTTTTTTGTAAGTTGAGACGGAACTGTAGATTAGTACAATCCTCTCTGCTGTGTGAAAAGGAATAGGGACTTCAGGGCTCACCAGACAATGTATCTGTCTCAGTCACAATATACCTGAGGCAGCCTTATTCCCTTTCCTTTTATCTTTAAGGAAGATAGTTTCCTACTCTGAACATAAAAAAGTTAGTTAACAAAACAAGTCAGTCATTATAGTTTGATTTTCAACAGCTGAGAAAGCTGTTGTTTGCTTTAAGAAAATAAGGTTTCTGAATTAGTTTCAGAATTACATACCTTACACCTTATTTTTATTTTATCTGACAAAAAATTGAGAAACATGAATCAAAAGTAGTCTTTCTGTGCTAATTTGGAAGAACTTAATGAATTAAAGCATTATTTTCTTGCACAGCTCAAATTTAGTGATTCTGCAACTGATCTAATGTGTTGCAGTTTATCTGAAATGAATGAACTCAAAATACAGTTATAAAACATTTTAATTTGCTTTGGAGGGGAACTCTGTTGGATCAAAGTCCAAGACACACTAGCATACGTTCAAAGTGAGATATAGATACTATGAATTCCTAATGTGTCTATTTCAGACAAATCTTTGTATTTCATTATAAAATCCGGGCACTAACAGGAATAAAAGAAAACCATCAACCCCAGAGAAATAACACTTCTGGCTCATGAAAGCTTCCTAACCGAACATCAAGCAGCTCCAGATGAGGATCAAAGCCTGTTAATAAAATCTATTACCTTTGTGTCTGTGTTTTAACATCCTGACACCTTATTCAGGTAACACTATGCTATCAAGGAAAACATCTTACTTGCTTCAGAGATCTCTTCTTTTATTTTTCTAATAGAGTTTTGAAATAATTATCATATTTTATTACATTGAAAATGACAAGAAATATGTGAGCATGTATTATATCACGCATACACTTGAATATCTGTAAATATTTTCTGTTTTGAAATCCCCATATAGGTTCACTAAGGCCTCTGACCACTGTCAGGCAACCTGAGTACTTTTAATTAACACCTAGAAAACTACATGATGAGCCCACTGGTGAAGGCACAGAGATTCTCTGGAAGATCCATGCGTGGGAAGCGATAACCATCCATCATCCTTCACAGACAGCACTGTGTGTCTTTAGAGTATTGCTCAGCCCTAGGTCCCTGTGGAGGAGGAAGGCAGCAGTTGCAGCTTCCCCTTGCCTTTATTTCTTCCACCAGAGCTGCAGTTTTTCTCCAGTTTCTGTCAGTCACCTTTTCCAATGCTGCACTCTTGCAGACATGTACAGTCCTTGGCACACCTAGAGAAAGGATTACTAAGGTGGAATGGCAGCAGGCAGATGCTTCAGATAACATCTCAAAAGGCATTTGGGCCTAGTGTTGTGGCTGGCATTCCAGTAGATATGTGATTAGCGGCAATTAATTGCTAGTTAAAGTCTTATTTAACAAAAGGAGAAATACTGTCAGGATCTGAGATGGCAATTCACAATAGCTTCAGGAAACCTGAAGGATGTTGAAAAAAGAAAGCCGAAATTTTACAGGCTTGGCCAAAATGTTGAGTTATCAGGACCCAGAGGTCCAACCTTGGTCTTTCCTCAGGAACCTGTGGCAGCATTCTCCAGAGAAGCGCAGGCCAGCCTAGCAGCCTACCTCTAACAGAAGAAGAGATCCTGTTTCCCCCATTGAGTCTCTCCCCCACTGCTGCCAACCATGTACTTCCCTGGTCTCTTTTACACCCTTCCAGTCCTTATCTCACCAAACCTGTTACTGAGCCTGCTCAACATAGTAACTCAGGAGAAATAAAGAGAGCAATTATGGAATTAATAAATGAATTGCTTTTGGAATATCATGGAATCATAGAAATTGCTAGGGTCAGAAACCTTTAAGATCACCTAGTTCTAACCCCCTTGTCATGGGCAGGGACAATTTCCACTAGACCAGGTTACTCAGAGCCTCATCCAACCTGGTCTTGAGAACTTCCAGGGATGGAGAGTCCACAACCTGTTCTAGTGCCTAAAGTGTAGAATTTCTTCCTAACAGCTAATCTAAACCTACCCTCCAGACAGCCCAGCAGGCATTGGGGAGGGGCAGTTCCTCTGCCCAGAAGGCATTGCGGAGGGTCAGCATGATGTACATGGGACCGTGGAAAGTCCAGTTAGTCTGTGCCTTTCTAAGAACTGTGAGACTTCAAATGCTCTGAAAATCTCACTCTAAGTTGCCTCCTCAAATAAGATAGAAGACAGCAAGAAGAAAGAGGGAGATCAGTTCCACACTTGTAGATAATTTATGCAGTTTATACAGCGACAGTATCCATTATCTCACATCAGTTCCCTCAAGCAGAAAAAGTCAAGATATTAAAATATAAGTAGATTTTATTAATAACTAATATACTAATTATTCTTTATTAATATTTATAATCAGACACATAAATACCACACATAACATTTGCATGTGTTAGTACGAGGAGCAAATTGTAGCAATTAGAGCAAATTTGTAGTCCTTGGAGCCTGGAAATCAAATAAAGTGCCTCTAAGACTTTTTTAGTTGGTTTAGTTTTTTCTCTCTGCCTGGTTTACTCATTTGCCCTGCCTCAGAAACAGTTGGTCACAGGCACACTGCTAACAACAAAGCCTATACATTGAAACATATGCTTAATCCAGCTCCAGTGCGAGTAAGAGACTGCAATCTCTTGATTGCAAAGACAAATTCTAATAGGATGTATTACAATTCTGTCTTTACTTCCAGGTCAGATACAGTCATTGATGTAGTGCCCACCAACAGGGGAACAGCGTGGCTATATCACCATTTCAGAACAGGATCTGCTGCATCCAGTATTTCACCGAAGTGTCATCACACCTAGACAAAGTCAGGAATGTCTGTGGCCATGATTTATAGACTTTAAGTCAGCTTGTACCTTGAACGATGTAAATTGTGTTTGTAACTGTCCCTCACTGAGAAAAAAATGTTTTATTTTGGTAACAGGTTATTATAACAGACGGTAAAAAGTATTTCGTAGTACTGGCAGTGAACCTTCTATTTAATCTGATTGTGCAGAAGTAATTTGCCTTTTAGCATTTTGCTCACATTACCAGCCAAATGAAAATATTTTGAAAAATATTTTTGAAAATATGTCAGCTTTGATGCAACATTTATGCCAATATCAATGGTGATCTTGGGCAAGTACTAATCAATTCCTTTAATTTCTTTTGGATTCCTGGTGTCCTAGAGGTGTTCATAAAGTGTCATAGAGAAGAAAAAATAATCATAAAACATAGCACTTGATGAAAATTACAAAAATGTGGAGCTTTCAGATCTCACTTATTAATGTTTTACTGTGCCCCATTTTTCTTCTCTATTACAGATCTGTCTTATTTTATTAGCATAATTTAAATAAAATTTTGAATGAACCTATTTGCAGTAGTTCTCCAGAGCAAACAATATGAAATCTGCCAATCCATTTTGTAAATAGGCCTTGGTTACATTTTGCACTTACTCCATATTCATACTCCTTTAAGAGGATTTGCAGATGGCAAACTACATACAGATTATTGAGAAAACTCTGGAATTATCATCTGAAAATATTCCCACAGTCACACATTCTCATTGATACTTCTGCATATTCATAAGCTTTTGGGAATTTGCAATGAGCACTCAATGCATCTCATCCACCTCTCCTTCCTCCCTCCCCAACCTGCACAGAGACTGGATTGTCATTTATTTCCATTATTGCAAGTACTCATGTGCCTCAAGAATCTGCTTTGTCTTCAGCAATCATATGTTGCCACACTAAGTGCATTGCACAAATATTTATGTAGACAACACAAAACCTCCATGAGAATTGTCTTCTTTACTAAAGATGAAAATTTAACAATTTGAGAGAACTGACTGTGTACATAATTGACACAGCTTGAATGTTTAAGCAGGGTGAATGGCTGTGCTGAAGAAATGAAAACCTTCCCCCTCTAATTGTAATTAGTAATACACTATTGGGAATCAACTGTTCAAAAATGAACCAACAGTCTGGGAAGCACTAGAAAAACCTGAGTTCTCAGGAACCTATTCTGCACTGATATCTTCACAGATGTCAGTGCCCTAGCTCTCTCTGCTGCCAGTGAGACACTCATGCATGTAATGTTATTATTATTTCTGGACACTGAATGTCATCACCTTATTAGGTGTGCAAACGATACACTTATAAAGGAGAGTCGGAGAACTACATTGTGCATTTTCAATCCATTTTTAGCTTTGTATATTGGGGGGAAAAGAAAACATGTATCTGCATGGCAAAAGTTTCATCACCGGTTTAAAGTGAAATTTTTAAATCTATGCTTGATGAACTCCTCCCTTTCTGAGATTTTTCTTTCAAAAAACCCAACATAAATTTAGAGTACTGAGAAGGGGAAAAGAACGTGGCTGGTTTTAAAAAAAATGTGGCAAATTAAAAATTCATCAACTCTATACTGTTTTCCTGCCAATGTGTGATTAGACTTGATGTTTCTGTGGAGGTTTGTATCCACTTCCACCTCATCCTTCCTTAGTTTGCATACTGTGGAATTCAGATCACAAACCTTGTTTGTAAATGAGGCGTGGAACTGTCAAGCTCTTAAATGTATGTCACATTTTATGTAGGTGCTGCTGTGCAGGTGGATTGCTCAAATGTGAGAGTCAACTTTCCATGTAAACAATTGCTGGAGGAAGGCCCAAAGAAGATGTTTTACATCAGATTTTTATTAATTTATTTTGTTCTGCACCAATTTGGTGGATTGCAGACTATGCTGTGAACTTCCCTAGTGAGTGTTTATTAAGGAAAATGTCAGCACATCTGAGCATGGATTTTCAAGAGTAACAAACACATTAGCTTATGCAGCATCTTTATCCTCTTATTTAATACATACTAAGGCATCTGAACGAAATGCAAGGTTTAAAAATGCCAGTCATGATCATTTATTATAGACCACTAAAAGCTAGCTGCCTAAGAACTTTTCAACAAATTTTTTTCAATATTTTATTGATTTTGCAATAAACATACTGTTGATGAAACCAGTGTAGGCATATTGGAAGAGGCATGTCTAACAAATCCTGCAATATATTTGCCAATAGGTAACACATCACCAATCAGCTTTTAGAAAATCTGCACTGGGATACAATTTCCTGTGCATAAAGATTTGTCTCATTTAGGACCAATAAGCAACAGTGCAGTACAAATTAATCCACACCTCTATCATTTCATCTGACATCCACTATCCAAATAAGAGAGGCTAAACATTCGCTCTTCAGATATTTTCCAGATGCTCAGAATAAAGAAAATGGAAGATTACAGTGGCTGAAATAGGCAGTTTATCTACAACATCTAACTTTAGTCATATACTATCTGAATTAGGAGCCTAGACTATTTAATGACAACTTCAGAGAGTGATGTGAAATACCGAGACTCTGCTCTCATTACCTGTCTCAGGTACCCTGGAGAGCTCCAGGGAGTTCTGATAGCAGAAGGTGCCCCAGCCACTCACTTGGGTGTCTCGATTGGATGGGAATATCTACTGTGTCAGCATCATCAGTCATGATTCAGTAAATTTCTTGTTACTGCTCAGGTGTGTCTTGTGTTGCCATATGAGCTGGCGAACAGTTCTGTTCACTTGGAACAATTTGTGGCTTCTGAAGCCCTACCCTGCAGCAGACTGCAGCGCTGTAAAAGTGACTCTGCAGGATCCTGCTATCTTCCTCAATTTAATCCAGTGTCAGGCAGGAAGACACTTTTTTAAAATAAGCAGTGTTTAAAATTTTCTTTTATCTTTCTTTGTCTTGGGGACTTCTTGCTCATTCTGTTCACTTTTTCACTTCTAATACTGGTAATTGACACCTATGCTTTCCTGTGCCATTCCTCCTTAAAGCATGTCTACCTAGCCTATCCAAAATCACTTCTTCATTCCATTTGACCATAATCATAAAATATTTTTCCTTTTTGCCCAGTGGAAACATACTAATATTTATTTCCTGCATTGTTTTTGTGTTTATGAGAGCCTCGTCTCCAAACGCATTAGTAGAAATTTCTGCAAATTCATTCAGAACATTTTTACCTTTGCTAAAAAAAAATAAGAATCCAGGTAGGAACAGATCATCAACTCTATCTGCCGAAAATAGTGAGTTGCTAGTCTCAACATTTCAGCAGTATTTCTTTAAACTCATTCTCCAAGTTCAACGCATTTTGACATAATCAAAGAAAGAGTACTAGTAATATCCTACCATGGAACTGAAGTTTGATAATAGAAGTGGAAGCAAAGTGGGACACAGCTGAAGGACCCCAGGCAAAGGGAAATTGAGTTGGTCTTTGCTCACATGGCAACATCACACATCATCAGGGAAGTATAAGACCTGTATCATCATAGTTACAGGCTGTAACAAGTTCCATATTCACATTATAATATATAATATCTTTAAGAACGTTTCCCATGCTGATCTAAATAATTTAAATCCTCAAGTGTCCTTATTAATTTCTTTTGTAAGGTGTGTGTTTGTAACAGGTTCTGCAACAAGCTTTTTTTGAAAAATGAAATCTCTTCTACAATTTCCTTTGGAGATGTGAGTGTGGATATTTCTGATTTTAATAATTTTTTTTTTTTTCATAAATCTGAGAGTGTCTGTCTTCAAATTAGGCTCTCTGCAAAACAGACAGTTCTAAGATAACCTTCAGGTGGTCACTGGAGTAAAGTATCTGATGCATTTAGTGCAATGATATTTTTTTCTGCTTTTTGTGTTTTTGACTACTTATTAAGTGTTCTGTCCCTGAGAAGGTTAGTGCAATATCTTCAACCTTCACAACCTGGGCTAAAACCACTTGAGTGAAGATAGGGAGTGATGTCAACTTATGATGTATTTCTTAAAAAAAGGAGAAAACGAAACAAAACAAAAACCTGGAAAAGCATATTTTCTACTTCTCTCTCCAAAGAAAAGTGATTTTCAGAGAAATGAACAATTCTTCCTGGAGGGTCTCTGCTCTGTCTTTCCTCATGACAGCAGCTGTGTCTTTACTCATGTAGGCAGCCAGATGAACCCTGTTTTTACTGCTATATTGTCCAGGTGAGAGAAATAGATGTCCATATGATTATATGCTCCTCAACCACATGCTTCACCAGAGATGAAGGCAACATCTAACCCCAGCTATAGTACTCAACAGCTTTGTCAATATCAGCCAGTCCTGGTGCTCTGATATCACACCTGAATTAGACTGATTTTGTCCTACAACCTTACAAAGGCCAGAGTGGAAAAAGGAATGCTTCCAGCAGCCTTGTAGGAACTGAGGGTCTAAAATGTATTATTGCAATCATAGGGTTTCAGGACAGGTGAGAGGTTTGAAGACCAATAATTCCAGAAAAGGGATTGTGTAAAAATGGCATAGAAAGAAACCAACCAAGTATTTCAAAGAAATGTCATACTATCACCTTTAAATGCATATTTATGTTAGTAGTAACCCAGCAAAACATTTTAATGGTTTAGCATGTCCCCATGGTTTGAGGAGAGTGCTAAAATAAAACACAAGTTATTAAAAATGAGGCATTGTTTTCTGTTTGGGACTTTTTTTAGCGATAATACTTTTTTCCAGCACCAGCTTATTTAGCTACACAAAAAATTAACAGAAAAGAAAAATTTGCTGGGTAGCTGTAACTTCTCTAGATTTACAGCCTTAGCTATGCATAGTAACATTTATGTTCCTACCGATATGGAAACATCAAAGGTCAGAAATGCTTTCAAATAGAAGTATGTGGATTTAACATTTTTAACAATCTAAATTATAGGTATGAAACAGATTTCTGTCCCTATTGAAATATATTGTTGTGCTTTCCATTTTCAGGATGTGTTTCTAATAGACAATCACAGTGGGCAAAAGCAGAATTTTTCAGTACAAACCCTGTAGATGCAACACACTCTGTTTCCTATAATGAAAATAATTACTTTAACTTGTCAACCTGTAGGCTTTCGACATCATTGCCAGTACATGGAATATGAATTTCAGTTTCTGTGGGAAGCTCAGCAAAGGCAGGGAGATGGAAAGTGTTTTTATCACAAAGGAAGTTCAGATATACTCATTGATGAAGTTTCAGATTACTAAAAATATTCATACTGAGAAAGATTTTATGGCTTTTGTTTGTAGAAATGCATCAGCACCTGTGGGAACAGATTTTTTTCTCGTAAATTACATAAAATGATACCTTCTTATTTTCTTTCTTTCTCCCACTATATCTCACTGTAGGAAAAATTAAATAATAAGTTTTTTTTTTTGTTGTAGTGCCTGTGATCTATTACCTCCTCAAAAAATGTCTTTTAAATATCTACTTGATTGCACCTGAAAATCTTGTCCTCTGATGAGGAAAAATGCCTAAAGTTGAGCTAATAAGAGAAGTTTCTCTTCTTTTTTCATGACCAAAATATATATGTGTATTTAATAAGAGTGTATATATGTGTATTTAATAAGAGTGGGATTCACAGAAAGATGTCAAAGGCCTGTTAGAGAGTAACTACACTGATAAAGTGGTGCTATGGTTAGAGAAATGCTTTAGCATTTGTTTGGAATCAGTGACCTGGTCCTCCCCAGATGGTGTGTTTTGCTTGTCTCCCCATCCTTTCCTGTCAGATGAAACTGACCAAGAACATGTTCCTCAGGAAGGCACTGAATATTCCTCAGCTAGTAATGGTCATTTTCACAGTGCAGTTCAGCTGCAGCAAGTATGAAATAAATGTGCAGGAAGTGATGTAAGCTCCTCTGTATGGTCTATTTAATTCTGTAGGTCTGTCCCTCTGGGTTAGGCTATCTCTTACTGCAGCCTTAACTTCTGTATTTTATAACGCATGGCTACAAGACTGAATCGTTACCACATTTTTAGAGTCCATCATACTCATAATCCCTCAGTCCTTAAGGCTGGGGTATTTTTGGCAACACCTCTGCCATCTGCACATGAGAGTACTATAAACAAGAAGAATGTGTAGGAGTTGTGCTGCCACAAATATTCAGGGCACATAGCTCTAGGGAAATATTAATTCCTTTCTTGCTTACTCAAAGATCTGAAAATCCTTCTCTCTGAAGGAGATCTCCTCATAAATACACAGGCAATTTACAGATGATCAGATTTCACTGAATATTGATCTCATACCAAAGCATTCTGCTTAAAATTTTGTGCGGACATGTATTTGATGTAGGAAAAGTAAAGAGTGAAATTACTATTACACTCTGACTATTTCATACAGGAAACTCGACTGTATGATATTCAGATTTTCTTCCCTGAAATAGCATAAAACAGTGCAAGAACTATTAAATTCTTTGACTCAATATTATATTGAAAATAAACACTCTTAAGTTCCACTGGGAATAGTCATTTCTCGCGTTACTTTTTTTTCTTCTTTCATAGGTTAGATCTTGGTTTGTTTATCTTCAATTATCTGTGCTATGATCTGAGATCATTAATTATTTCTCTGCAAAACAAAATAGACTTAAGTGATTTTTCTCCTGACTTAATAAATATACATAAGAATGTGAGCTAATACTTAAAAATCTCCATATGAACACCAGCCACAGATAGCTATTTCTTACACAAAATGAGAGTTGGGAGGAGTGCTTCCATGCATGAGTGGTTCTTTGAGGTCTCCTTTAAGGTGTTTTTAGTGGACTTTTTTACCTCACTTTCAAAAATACAGAAACAGAACTACTTCAATAGACACTCCTTAGGTACTCACCTGATCAAGAAGCTGGGAAGGGAAGTTTCTGATTGACGTAATCTTGTTCACCGGGCAAATGACAATCAGGGTTGCTTGTTTTTTCCCATGTGTCAGCATAAATACATTTTTCAGTTTTGTGTGAAATATTTCAATCCATATACAGAAAAACCAGACTCCTAAAACTAATAATAAGGAATTAGCTTGTTTAATGTTCAAACTCAGTGCATTCACCCAACAAATCAAAAGGCCATTTAGAGATTCTGCCATTGGTCTAAACAATATTCAGATTTTCCTAGAGGAAAAGTCCAAGATATTCAAATATTCTGTCATAAGTTACTCTGGATGTTTTATAGTGATGTTCTCTGTCTACACAAGAAGTATTAAAATATATTCCAAAACAGGAACCAGGCAAATGACATTGTCAAAGGCCATGGGGCCATATACATTTTTTTTTAGCCCAGTGAATATTTGAGTGTTTTATAAGCAGTTGAAAACCTTCACATACACAGACTGCAACCACAAAGTGGAGCCTCTGTCTTCTAATAATAAAATTATTTATACCAAATGGCTCAATTGCCAACAAGATATTGAGATCATTTTCCCTTGGAACATCTTAATATATTTCAATCAGATTCTTTCTTACTTGTGAAAAATACAGACTCAAATACTCTTACCTGGGCAAAAGGTCTAGCCATAGTCAGGGAAAGTAGCTGCTCATTTCCTTGTGAACTGGAATCTATTAATTGACTTCAAAACAACACACTACAGATTAAACTTAAGAGGAAGTCACAACTAACTCTAAGCAACTTAAAGGATAAGTTAACAGACAACAGGAAACTAAGAAGAGAATGGAAATTATGCTAGTCACTTCAACAGAAGCAAAAATAAACCATAAATTTTTACAACAATAATAAAAAATTTTAAATCTCTTTCATAACTTCATTCTGCTTTGACTATTATGATTCATCCTTAAATACTTTTCTTTAAGTCTAGCATATTTTGTAGCACTAAATTCAGGCAGTAAGACCACTGAGCTACCTAGGTACCCATCTCATTATAAATAAATTTTCACAAAATATGCTCTCAGCTCATTGAGTATGCAGTAAACCATAATCGCACTTCCACACTGTCTTCGACTGTGTCATATATCAATTTTCTCTATTCTAGTGAAATCTTTCTTATTGTATTGAATTACAATGAAGTTTTGTTGAGGGAGTTTTTCAGTGTAAGATTTTTTTTTGACGAACTAAAAGGCTTACTGACAAGGGCTTCTTAATGGTTAGCTCTTTTAGTAATATGCTTTCTAAATACAAAGCTCTGTTTCACACTCACTTTCTGCTTGCAGGGCGAACTGCTTTAGTTTAATTTCTAAATGCCAAATTCTCAAATGCTTCTGTACAAGAGTTGAACTAATTTTCCTAATTCCCTAGGGAAAGTCATGGTAATTCTACCTTTCCCAGTGTCACAGAGGACTGCCCCTCCAAAATAGCAGTACCAGTGTTCTCAGTGTATGTTAACACTTCTAGAAACGCTAAATGGGTTAAGATTACTCTTCACTACAAAAGTATTAATAATATCTATCTGATGAAAACATCTTTACTCTCTGTCATTAACTAAAGCTGTAATCTTCACTGCAGTTAAAGTATGCATTTACTAGTATTTTAAATTAAATAGTGTAATGGTAAATCAGAAGCTGTTCATAATGCATTGTTTAAATGTAAAGAAACATACTAATATTTAATTTGAAAATATTCACAAATGCAATAAGAAATTTGTGCACGCTAGTCCTTCAATAGACTTCAGGGTGCTGATAATATTTTCCAAAAAGAAACTTTGGCTTTGTCTCTAAGAGCAAGGCCAAGCTTCTTGGAAGAACACCCTGCTTGTATCTTCAAAACACCAGTCAAACTTCTGTCTATATTTCTTCCTGTGTAGCTGGTGTCTTTATCCGTGTTTTCTTAAGATAAAGTGACACAGGGCAGAGGTAAGAGTGATGTAAGAAGGCCTGACTTCAAACTACAGAACTGACATCAGTACTCTGGAGAAAACCAGCACTAAGCAAATCAAGTACTGTGAGTGCCCCTCTTATTGATAGGATAAGTGCTTCTGCTGGAAATGACATTTCCTAGCTTTGGAGCCTTCTTTGTTCCTACACAATCAGTTCTGGTCCTCTATAGGTAACAGGGCAGGAAGGTGCTCCCATTTTGAAGATTCACTTTTTTAGAAATAAGAAATACTCCAAATCTTCCGAGGTGCCGTTTTTATTTTATTTTATTTTTAAGGTTTTAGGCTTGTATAATTTATAGTTAAAAATGACTGAGACTTTTTAGCTTATCTTGATTTTAAGATTCTTCATTCACGAACGTGCTTTCAGATGAGCTATTTATTAGCAACAGATTTACTAATTTAGCCTCATGGCAGTAATGCAGTGTTTTCTTTTCTTTAAACCACTGAGTGTTTAAGGAAAGAAGAGCTGGATCTGGGTAGTTTACCAATGTAGTGTCATAAAACTTCCTGTATTACACGATTTATAATGTTGCAGACAACTCCTTTTGCTTTATAAAGGTTCATCTTCCTCAGAAAAAAACATAGATTACTGCAACTAAAATGACAGACACCTGTGTTTTTTCCAGAATAAATGAAAGTGATATGCCTACCATGAGCAGCATATAGCACTGAATCAGGAAAAACAATCAGATTACCCCAAAACAATCAGTGTTTATCTGCCAGTCATTGATTTATACAAAACATATAGTATAAGCAATAATACAGTTGCACCTTCAAGGACACCACATGGCTGTGATTCCATGGTAGATATATCGTTGTTTTACAGATCTTTCTATATTATTTAACAGAAATTCTTTGTATATGTAAGAATTAGCTAGCTCACTCACCCATCTTAGAGTGGGGTAGTGATTTTGCCCCCAGGCTTAGGTACTAGGCACTGTCAGGTCTTGTCCAGTTGTACACAGAATATAGTTTGTGAGCTTTGAAACCTCTGAAATTATGAGTTAATAAAAATATTGACACAATCTGTACTGGAGCATCTTATGCATACTGCTGTACATTAATACTGTTTTTTCTAGAGGGAAAATCAAGAATTGGACACCATTAGGATAGCATTTATTTTTTCACTAACAGGAGGACTGTTATAATTAACACTGAGAAAAGAGGCTTTAGCAACAGTAAATGTGCAAAGAATTCATTAAAATCTCACACAAAACATTTGTTCTCCTGGACTGAAAGTTGAGAGGCAGGGGGCAAGAACAAGTCAAATGGAATGATATGAAATAGCCTGAGCCTGCCTATCTTTGTGTTGTCATGGCATTCTAAAGCATTTCTGTATGCTAATTCACTTTTTTCCCCCTTTTTTTCTGATTTTAGCCACTTACACTTTGCAGCTGCATTTGTCTAACTTTTTCAAAATATTTTCAATTCTTAATGTGACATTTCCTTTTCTGAAAGGTGTCACATATCTATCATTTGAATATTGTCTAACTTGTAAAGCTGAGACAATATCTGATACCACCCTGATGGCCTGGAAGAGTTAGATGTGCCAAAAGAATCATTTCATTTCCATACTCAGGTAGCCTTTAGTCTTTCTGTAAGGGTTCCTAAAAGTCTAAATAATTATGGAGAATTATATGACATTTGTCTAGCTGGATTTTAGCACTCATATTTTTTTTGTTTATTATTTAGCAAGAAGAAATAATAAGAACAAGCTATTTACCTACTAAGTCTATTTTAACTTACAATTTTAGTTAAATTGAAGTATTTTGAGCGACATTTAATCCTGTTTTCATTAATAATTGCTTATTTTAATTTCATTTTTTCCATTCTCTCTTATTTTCAGCCACACACTGAGGAAAAAAAAAAACCTGAATGAAAATACGCTCAATCTATTGTCATTCCTCATGCTGAACATTTTTCAAGGACATTATCCAATTGTAATTCTATGAATGTTGACCCTGCACAGTACTAAGTCTTTTGGACCATGGAGTACCGTACATTTTTAAGGTATCTTTTATTCTAACTGAATGCATAATCAGAATGACCAGTTCACTTTTTGAACCTTTTTTAACCAAAACATTCTGTGAATTCTGTCAGCAAACAAGAATAACAAATTCCTGCTCTCACAGACACATTTTAAATCACAATAAGGAAAAAATGTCTAAGAAAATGAAGACTTCATGCGAGATTGCAGTGTTCGCTTTTTGCTTCCATCACACTGTACCAGTTCTAAAAAGAAAAGTAGGTGATTTTTTTTAGGTGTGGTCGTAGATAATTGTATGCACAGTTCACAGAGAAATCAACCTGAAACTTCATAACACAGCACTTTAAAAAATGAAAAAAAAAAGGATGAAGTGATTCCAGTCTACTACTGCATTGCTGGGCAGCAGAAAATAATAAAATTAAAGGATGCATAGCAAACTTGTAATAAAATACTGCCATTTTAATTAGGTACACTTTAATTAGGGACAATATGGTATAAAGACAATTTTTTTAATGAGCTATAGCCAGATGGAAACTTGCCTTCTAAGTCAATGAAGAGGCGATCCTACGTAAGGACACTGGCTTAGGATAAACATAGAAAGAAATTCTTATGTACATAACACAATGAATAGAAGCTTTTTTTTTTTTCCTTAGTCTCTTAGCAAAGAGACCCATTCAGGATGGCAAGGAGTGACCCATCCAGGTCCCTCTGCACCATCAAAAGCTTTTGGACTACTACTGCTGTTCCAACATACTGTATAGAAATTCTTGTGCATTAGGGCATAAGTCAGTCATTAAGGCTGCAAACACAGCTGGTTTTGACAGTTTTCGCATGACTAGTTTTCACTGAAATATGAAATCTTGCCAAAATCAACATGTTTAAAGAATCAGATCAATTGATTAGAATTTTGTTCTGAAAGAAAACTGGAAAGGCATCCAACATTTTTAATACAAATTCCATACATGCAGAATATTTTTTCCTGCTCATCTTTCTGTCATGTTTGTGCATTCAAATTCTCTTTTCATCATCATTTCAAGCTCTTGCCATTGTACTAATGTATTTCATGTGGGCATAAGCATATTAGAAACAATAAATTATTTTACATATGCCTACGCTGGAAATTGCCTATGTTCTCTTACAAATCACTCATAACTATCTTAAAAAGGAAAACACTTCATCAGAAATATCCTGTCACTGTGTAATTCTGTCTCATGATAGGAAAGGGCCCAGTGAATTTACTTCCCTATTTCCCTTATTCATATCCTGTTAAGTGGGACAAACCAGCAGATTTTTTCCATTTGCTTGGCTGAAGTTGTATTATTACAATAATGTTTTGGAGAAATTATTCGTTGGCCAGTGTTCAAAAATGTAGTTTTAAAGACTAGAAAAGATTAAATAACAATGGACAGCTCTTCTTTCAGTGCAGGGTATTACCCTCCTTTTCATCCTGTACATGCTCTCATTACATTCAAGCTGGAACAGCTTCTTTCCATCTCTCTTGATCTGGAAAATGGGGTTGAAGATGTGCTAAGAAGTTGAAGCACTCTGTTGTCCTGGAGTGTTAGTGGCACGAAGTCTTCAGCAGACAGGTAATGAGTGGAAGGAGCAGAAAAGAGGAAGCACTGTATCATTCTTCTTTTTTATTTTTTTTGCAGTTATGATTCAACCAACACATCCAAGTAATGGTTCACCTGTAGTACTGGGATTTTTTTCCCACAAAAAGCTCAACATTTAACTTGAATTAAGCATAAATTAATTCCTGATTCAATTTATTCTTCAAGTAGTATTTTATATGTTTTATTTTTAATCTAATCAGTTCTCATCCCTTCTTTTTCTTTGAAAAAGCATCTTTTTTATGTCCCAAATAAGCTCTGCTACAGCTTTGGTCTCTTATCACTTACAGACAAGAGAGGGAAAGCCAAACCAAAGTCAGCACTTTAAAAAGTCTCTGAAACTAGATAGAAGTTTTGTTAGTGCTAGAATATAGTCTGGTTTTAAACTTCAGTCACTTCTATAGGCTTTAACATAATTTCTAAATTAACTGAATAAAAGTAAGAAAAAAATGTAATAAAACTTTAGCTCAGTTTAGATATCTTGTAAAGAAGCAATTCTAACCAGTATGTCTTCTTTCTCTGCAAATAGGAGGTGGTGATGAAGCTTGTTTTTACCTGCTGCCAACAACATTTGTGAAACTGTAAGCATCCTGTGTGCACTATTAGTTGTGGATCACAGTCAACCTATGTCTTGTTTACTAAAGCAACCAGTTTTACAAAATGGGAAGAAATACCTTTTCTTGCTTATAGGCAGTCTTTTGAAGTGATCTTGTAAAAGGGCATAGGAAAAGTAGTTTTAGCATGTAAAGAGGTTAGAGAACACTTATTATCTGAGGGTTTTTTCCTTTTTTTTTTTAATAAAAAAAAATACAAATGTTTTTGAGTGTAGAGCGAGATCTCAGAAAAAACAGACTCGTGATTTTCTTGAGACCAGTAAACCTCTTGAGCCAAAAGGTGTTGTGTTTGTTACGTAGAGCAGTACCCTCTTCTCCCTTTCTCTCATGAAACATCAGGCTTTGCAATTCTTACCCAGTCTGCTAGGAATTAAAAAATAAACAATATCAGTATTGCAATTTTCCAAGTCTCCAAAAATCTGTGCTGACTGAAAAATCTGTAGTGTTCTGCAGTTTTGTTGTGTTTCCATAGAGGATTTTTTTTATGCCTTTGCCCAAAGAAATTGGTTAACCTGACCATTGTTTCCAAGGGGTGAGTGAATTTAAAGGAATGAACAGTTTTGTTCTCAGTGTTAATGCCAAACATCATGTCCATTAATAGAACTCTGGATAATACACCAGGAGCCTTCCAGCCATGCTTTCACACGACTCCAGCCCTTGTCACAGGAAAACAGCAGTGTTTTCTGAGACCTGTCCAGAGCAAGAGCTTCTCCACAAGGATCAGAGGGAGGGTGACATGTACATTGATCTTCTGCTTAAAGGAATTATTCCTGACATCACTACTAATTAATGGTATTCATATGCTAAACACAGTAGCTCAAGAGGTAAGTCTGCATTTCCTAATAAAGTCAGGGGTATGCTTGATGAGTTCTTTAGCTGCAGATTTACGTAGCTTACTGTCAGTGAGAGAAGAAAACACTAAAGCCTTCACTAAGCCTATTTCTTTATCTCCAGTAAGTTGTATGCTGTGACCATTTAATTTTATTATTGTTAACTGCACTAAGCCATTGATTAATGCTATTATAAGCTGATTTTACACTGATTTAATTTAAAGTCTACGTCATGGTTTAACTACTGCCGCCAGAACACAGCCATTTGCTCACTCCCTCACCTGTGGGTCTGGGGGGAGAACTGGAAGACTAAAAGCTGGAGAACTCGTGGGCTGAGGTAAAGACAATTGAATAGGGAAAAAAAAAACCCACGCACACAAGCAAAGCAAAACAAGGAATAAATTCACTGCTTCCCATAGGCAGGCAGGTGTTCAGACATCTCCAGGAGAGCAGGGCTCCATCACGTGCAATGATGACTTGGGAACACAAACACCAGAGCACCAAGTGTACCTCTCTTTCTCCTTCTCCCCCAGCTTTATACACTGAGCATGATGCCATATCATCTGGATTATCCCTGTGGTCAGTTTGAGTTACCTGTTTCACCTATGTCTCCTCCCAACATCCCAGCACCACCAGTCTCCTCACCAGTATGGAAGAACAAGAAGGAGGAAAGGCCTTGGCTCTGTGTAAGCCCTGTGTGGCAGTAACAAAAACATCTCTTTATTATCAACCCTGTGTTTAGCATAAATCCAAAACACAGTCACATACCAGCCACCATGTAGAAAATTAACTCTAGCCCTGCAAAAACCACCACAGTCTCATACTTTTGCATTTTCTCTGACCCTTCATGGTTGGAAAAGCACTGGTTGGGATTCCTAGGTAAGTGCTCAGTTCCAAAGTCACTTAGAGAACATTAACAGAGATTTTGCAGTCTCATTAATAAAGCTACCTGAAGTTTCAGATCCTATTATTTCTTTATATGGTGCATTTATAATGACACAAAACATAGTTTGGGGAAAATGATACACAAACTACCAGTGGAGCTGTCATGCGATAAAAGGGAATTTGTAAAAATTCAGTCTCCATGTCTTTACAAACTTCCATGTTCAAAACTTAAGTTATGTTATATTTACACAATGGACTCAGTTTGGCTATCTGCTCCAGCTGTCACTCAATTTTGTCTTGAGAAGAGCTTTAGACACATGTGATTCCTTCTTCCACTCATCTTTCTGCCTCTTCTTGTCAAGAAAGCGTAAGGCAGATTTTTGCCTAGAAAGGAACTGTGATGTGATCTGGTTGGGTCATCAGCCAAATCACGTTAGGGATTAGGAGTTTGGAAAGCACTGAAGACTGTTTCACTTCGTAGTTCAGTTGTAGTCTCAGGCTCTAAGTACATAAACCTGTTTTACATTTTCTATTTGATTAGTCTTTTAAATACCAGTAGAGATGCACCATGTAGAGAAGCAAGCAAAAGTTCAAGACTGAGTTCTAAAAGAGCTATATTTATGTTATCATTGAATTGCCTTGTAGTAATTAGCAGGGACTATCAGTGGCAGTGCTAACTTGGATGAAATGACATGCCTGGTTCAGGTGCATTGCCTTTGATCTCTGCCCTTTTGTGGAGCCTGGTGCAGTCTGGTAGAACAGACTCTGGAAACTACAGCATATATGTTTTCCTCTGCTTTGCTTTGATAGGTAGCACACCCCAATATTTTATCTGTTTATTCTTTTTGCTCCAGGCTCTTGTCATGATAGTGTTATTCATGTGTTGCTAGGACACTGACATGTTGGAAAAGAGGGAGAAAAGTCACAGCTGCGTCCTCCTTATGCCAAAACCTCTAAGGCAGAATCTGAGTCGCTAGACAGAGATATATTTACTAACTTGAGACCAAGAGGATATGTTCAAGGTGTCCCAAAATAGAAACTTCAACCCCTTGGAGAGCCAAGCAGGTTTTCAAATGTAAATGTCCTCAGTCAGCAGAAAGTTTAAAGGAAGCAAGGAAGGCAGAAATGTCTGAGCATTGTTAGGGGATATTCTGTTTGTGTATGGAATGAAAAAAGCCCCATTAAAGTGCAAAGAGTGCGACAAATTATCTTGCTCACAAGGAAAAGTAGAGTGTATTTGCACTTGTTACAGAGCACTCAACACCACAGTAAAGCAGACAGGTTAAATTAGTTAAATCAGCGGACAGCTTAAATCCTTCTTAAAAAAAAAAAATTAACTCCTCCGTCATTAAGACTCTTCCCTTTTCGGTGCAGCAGTTTTGGACTAACAGTCTTGTGAATACTTTGCTCTCTATTTCATGGGAAGGTTTTTCACAAAAATAGACTAGGCTTGTTTGCTGCCAAATTTGATTCAAGCATCTGCGCACAGGCATAACAGAGAGAGGTGTGTGAACAAATGTACAAATGTGGAAGGTGATTAGAAAGAAAAGACAGGTGAGTTGTAGCATGTCTGCAGATGAGAGATGATAAATAGAGCAGCAATGGGGGTGAAAGCACACATATGCACACAAGCATGCAATGTGACGTGAAAAGTTGAATCACATCTCAAAGTCCTGCTAGTATCAAAGCCAATGGTTGATTTGTTAGTGGTTGGGATAGTAAGAGTTTTTGAAGGGATGTAGAACAATTGTTCTAAAATAATGGTGGGAAATCTTGTAAAATTCTTCTAAAAGAGAAAGGAATAGGATGTATGATTTCCTAGTGGCTTATTATGAAAGAAAAGAATTCAAAAAACCAAGGACCATGGAAGAGATCCTTAAAAATTTAAGAGATTTTTATCTTAAATGTCACTAAACTGAAAGCAGCAGCAGACACAGAATAATTAAAATGCAAACAAATACACTTATTTTTTTTTAAATTCCTAACAGAAAATCAGAGAGATAAGCCAATTAAATTTTTATTACAGCACATTGCATGAATTGTAACTAGTCTAATGTACACAAAACAAGATCTTTCAAAGAAAAGCAATAAAGTTTCCAAATAAACCAATGAATTTTTAAAATAAGCTGTATTGCAAGTTTGTGGAATGCAGTCAATATATTTCATTAGTCAACAAAAAATCTAAGAGTTGCAAAACAATTAATTGTGTACATAATTCAGTATAGCCCCCAAAAATGCATTAGGCTATGTTTCTTTTCATTGTTTCTTTACATTTGCTTGTTATCTGGAATGGAATTGTTTGTACTACTCTAAAAACAGGGGGAAAAAATCCCAGCATAAACAAAGGCCATATATATCTATTCTGATGTGATTGGAAACATATATATACTTAAAATGTCTGGTTTGTACTCTGGGTGTATCCAATTTGCAACAACTCTTTCACGCAAAGAGGAAATTAAGGAGCAGATTGTTAAATGGAATATAAACATGATTTCACTTAGGCTTGCTAATACATCAGGATGAAAGCCGACATTCTCCCTTATTTAAAATTATTCTAAACAGTGCATGTCAAATATTTTAGACATTATTGAAAATGGCTGTCACATAAAATGTAAAAGAGCTCCACATATATTTGGCATGGCTTTACTGTCTGAATGCGTGAATCTCTACACTGACACAAAATTGCTACCCTGTCAGCATGTAAAAGGACAGATCATTTAATCTCTTTAGTGATGAAGTTTTAAATCCACAAAGCACAAGCTATCAGTCCTTTGAGATGATTATGATGCCTCGAACCTGACAGCTTGTGATGACAGCTTTTGCAAATTCTGGAAATCAAATCGTTCCTGCATCTAACAGAAGAAGGCAGGTGTGTACATAACAGAAATGGATGAGGTTAAACATGGAGATAGTGTGATCTTTATGTTCAGTGTAATTGTTAAAAGTTATACTGGGGAAAAATTATAGATTTTGGTTTTGAACCTCTTCATGATATACACAGATGAGGACACCAATAACCCATATGGGTAAAAGGTTTGCCAGGAAAGGAATATCAAGATAAACAGATGGCTGTACCATTGCCATATGGCTCCTTGGAAATTGGACGACGCTATGGCATTTTGCCACAAGATAGATCTAGTGTTATTTCTGTGCCAATATTTTAAGCAATGAAAGGAAAGAATACATAACTATCAGAATTAGCTGTGTTATGTAAATATAAAAACCTAACTGGGAAATTTTGTAGACTGACATGTTTCTGAGATACAGATAGCAATTCACTGGAAAGTTTTTTGCTTCAGCCCTTCCTTTTTCATAGTTTTTCCTCAGAAAAATGTGTTAAATAAACTAAGTTGCTGTGCTGATGAGGCTTAATTTCACAGTTTATCTCTTTGTACAGAACAAAGAAATTGTCACTGAAACACAGTGTTAGCAGTGCTAAAAAAGCAAAGGAAAGCAGAAGGATACTAGAGAACATTCAAAATAAGGTCATTAATTCCAAAGCTCAGCTCAGCTGGATAGCTGCATACATAACCAAATTATTCAGATATGACCTTGTACCCAAGGTCAAAGGTTTGGTGTTATCACAGAATGAGTACTTAGTAGGACTTCTGATGGTTCAAACACTGCTGGCTGACATATCAGGTGTATTGCTACATTTTCATGTATGTTGCACTCAGGATTTTACACTGGCTCAGACATACCCCTAGTTTTGGTTCATACTGGTATTCTTTTAAGAAGTAAATAGAAGTATAACATGAGGTACAGATATACAGGAGAGCATAACACATAGGGCACGTTCACCTCATGAAATGGTAACCTGGCTTTGATGTTATAATAGCAATAATAGGGTTTTCAAAAAGAAATTTAGGGAACAATAAATGAGTATAGGTATTGCATTATTTGTATACTTAAATCCAAAGCACAAAGCTTACATTTTTATTAATAAATTGCACTCTGGGCGGATCAGAGGGAAAGTTCTGATAATAAATACAATAAATAAATAAATAAATAAATAAATCCAAGAAAACAAACAAACAAAAACCCAAACCCAAAACCACAAACAAACAAGCAAAACAAAACAAAACACCACCATGTCATTCTTCAGTGATATTTCCTCCAGCTTTTCAGTTAGGAGTTATTCCTTCCAAGCATTTAGAAACTTTTTCAGTATCCCTTTAGCTAAAATTAACACTCAACCTGATTCCCTCTTATTTCAAATCCTTGCTGTAAACCATAAACCTAAAATCACAGAGAAGTAGAAATG
>VWZV01014344.1:0-41163 GCA_013397155.1 Irena cyanogastra
TGCCAAGCCGCGGCTTTTGAAATTGGCGTTCGCAAGGTCCTAGCTTCCCTCACCAGCCGCCGTGTCACCCAGTCTACTAATAAGTTCACTCCCCCGCTAGGGGCTATTCCTGGGTTAGCCAAATACGAGAGGAACTTACCCGTTCTGTAGACGGTGATTCNTAGACGGTGCTTTGCGTTTGCTGCGTGGGGTCAGGAGTCTCTGTCCCGGGCCGACCCGTGTGTGGCGAAAACACGGGCTGCCGGCCGACCCAATCGCCCTCAGCCGTGCAAAAAACAACTGGATCGACGAAGGGTAGTTGAACTGACCAAAGCTTATGAGACTCCTAGATAAGGGCTCCAGCTGTGTCCGTGGGTTTTTAATATTTAAAATCACCTTGGTCACCAACTATAATGAATACCCCTCCTGCCTGCCCCCGGGGCACCGGCTAGCCCAGTTCCTTGAGGAAGGGTATTATAGGGACAGGGTAAAAGAACTCAAAAGAGGCCCTTCTCCAGGGGTTTCCAAGGGTTTAATCTTGAAGGTGTCCAGGAAAGAGAGCGAGTCAGGAAGAAGAGGGTTATTATACAGTCTTCTGCTCAGGGAAAGATAACTGGACCCAGCCAATGGGGTCAAGATAGGAAGGAAGGGTCAGACTATGTGGTTACAGATCCAGGGGTCCTGGGGGGAAGAAACCATTCCCCCAGAGAACACAACACCCAGGAGCATCACATAATGCCTGTGATCGACAATTAGTTCACATTGGGGAGGACTGCGCAAATCAAAGAACATGATGGAAGTGCACAGAATGCTAAATCAGTTACACAGCATTATGCTATGTTGCAAGATAGAAAGTTTCATAGAGAAGGGGGCTATGACAGGGGGTAATGAGGCTACATCAAGAAGAAGAAGAAAAGGGAACTTGTAAATAGTATAAGAGAGTCTCCATGAGCTCAAATGGGGATAGAGACATTCAAGACACTTAATAATCTGAAGCAAAACAAATGGCCAGTGCCACAAGATCACCCCCTGTGACATTGGCAGCTGGTGTTTATAGTATTCCTGATATGTTTATAGCCTTCCTGATGTTTTCCATAAGTATGTTTGTTTCAATGACAGAAGGAAAATGAGGGGAAAAATACAGGTAGCATAGATCTAATAAAGCAAGGGCCTCCTTTTCTTTCTTAAAGATTTTTGTGAGTATTTGAAGACAAATTGAGATCTGCCTCTAAGTTTTGTAATTTTTGTCCATTGTCACCCAAAAGACTTAATGACAGGGAAGAACAAAAGAAAGATTAAGACAAAGAACATTATTTCAGTGGCAGAAAATCATCAACAAGATGCAATTCAGAGCAAAGGACTTCCATTGGACAAGCACTTGGTGTCAATGGACAAGCAGGGTAGAAATTGATTTCAGTCAGGTTGCTTTCTTTATCTTACATGATGCTGCTGCCTGACACTATTGATGGTTTCAGTACAGGTTAACATCTTTGTTAATCCATAACAGCCACAGGTAAATAGCAGAATAAATCTCTAGAGATCATTCTAGAGGTGTTGCCAAATCATCTGCACGAAAGAAAGACTGACATTAAGCTTAAATCAGGCAAGTTTAAAACAGCAACCCACAACTGAACTGCAAACAGACCCAAATCCCACAGCTGTGATGCAATAATCCATAGATTGAGCTCCAGGTTTTCATTCATATCTCACATTTCTTGGAAAACTCTGAATGCAGGAAGACAAACTAGGGACTGGGGTATCTGCTCTATTTTCAGGGCAAGCACAAATTACTCAGAATGGAGCAAGGGAATGTTTGTGCTTGCAGAAATGCTTTGGGCCTGTCCAGAATGTTTCTCTAGTGCCTCTCCTTTTTCCTCATCTATCTTGTCATTGTTATGATAAGTAGAGATTTTCCTGACTATTTTCCCAGTTCCTCTGTTGGGAGAATTTACTTACTGTGGATTTTCTCTCTCTGAGCAACACAACTCACACTGGGTGAATACAGGGGATGTTACAGAGCCTGGCACAAACACATGGGGCAACATGGAACAGTCCAAAGCTGTTTAGAGGAAGAACAACTGCATGAACACTGAGCTGAGAAGAAAGAAAACCAGCCACAGACATTAAAACATGAAGACTCTTGTGACAAGATCCTCGTGTTTCCCAGAAATTACTGCAATTAATTTTGCACAGGCTGTAAGATGAAAGGATGCTTTAACTGAAGCCTGGAAAGGAAGACAGAAGCCAGGGGAACAGACTCGTCCTGGAGTCCTAAGCATTTATTTGTGATCTTCACATGAAAACATGTACCATCACATGTTTTCAAGACATAGCAGGACACAGCTGTAAAGGCCAATATTAAAAGTCTTAAGCTAATAGAAATTTATGGAAACTAAGATTTCCTGTTGTTTTGATGCTCATGGAACAGAAGAATAATTAATAAATATGAAGCTACTATTATTCCCAGTGGAATCAATGCAGGATTTTCACCAGATTGGACACAAAGAACCCTTTTTTTTTAACTAGTGGGAAGTCTTGTGTGTGCAGGATGTACCCATGTACTATGTCAGCAATAAGTGTAGCTCTCATTTGCACCAGGAAAAGCTTGCAGTCACAAACGCAGCCTCATGTGACTGTCTGACATTCGTCAGATGAAAGCAATTTATGAGGTCTCAGGTTCATGACATCTCAGGGCTCCATTCTGACATGGGCCACAAGTGACACTTAAGTAATTCCTCAGAACAGATATATTTGTCTTTGTGGGGACACAGGGCTGTGCCAGCCCAAATTTCAGCTGGTACAATGGATTTTCTAGTGGCAGACATAACCCTAACCTCCTGGACATGAATGAAATTAATTGATCTTTTCTGTTAGGAGAGTGCCGTACTCCTTAAGCCAGACTCTGCTTTAAATCACAGCTTGTGGTACCATGCAGGATTTACTCTGGTGTTCTGGAGTGCAGACTGCAGGGCTCCTCTTGTCCCTCAGGGATTGTCAGTGAGCAGCAGCTCTGCTTGGCTCCTTATTGTCTTTGTTAATAACACTTCTAATGATTTGTGTTTGCATCTATTTTTGTATCTCCTAACATACTTCGTAAGATACTCAAGGCTGCTTTGGAAAGAACTCAAGCCCAGGAGTGGGGTGCATTTAAAACAGATGAACCCCTAGTTGCTGTAGATATGCCATTGGTATTCACTCAGTTTGCAGGAGTTTTATTTTTCCCTTTCCAAAGTCAGAGGCAGTCTGTAGTATGCCCCGTCCTCAGAGCACTGCCACAGAGAAGCACCTTTTGCAGGATCTCCAACTCTCCACTGAAGAACTTGTTCTCCACAAGAACATCACAAATAATAGGGCAAGCAGGTAAAGAAGAAAAGGTCATTCTACAGCTGCAAGGTAAACTAACACAACTATTTGATCTTAAGTTTCCTTTGCCCTGACAACACTTCTCTCATTGTTTAGTGTACAACTGAAAATCTCCATACCTGCAAAATGTTTGAGATACAGCTTATTTAGACTCTGTAGAAAACAAAGGGAAAAACTCCCATCATAAAAATCTCCTATGACAGCTCCTTAAAAGTCAGCTAGTGACCATAACAAATCCCTTCTCCTGCTCTCAGCTAGGATATTATTCTGCCCTGACTGGGTGTTTAGTGGCCATATGGAATTCTCAGGATACTGATCAAAGCCCCAGCACCTACTTCCCACAGTAACATCCACATGCAGTGTAACTCACAAAGCCTTGGCAGTAAGGCTACCACTACCAACCAGCTCCAGCCTGCTCAGCACTGAGACAAGGCTATTTCACACACAGGTTCTCTGTCCACACCTGCTTATCAAGGAACAGATAACTACAAGACAACTACACTTTACTCTTTGCAAGACTGGAGTGTTGTCTGGAGGAAGTCAGAGGCCAGGCTCCTCTGGAATTAAGGGATACAAGATGGAAGGCCCAACCATCTGCAGGGTGCCCTTGTTGCCACCTGGGCCAGCACCACCTACTCTTTCACCAGACATCCAGAAGATTCAGCTATCTCAGCTTCCTTTGGGCCTGCCCTTGACACAGCAGCACCAGTTTTACAGTGCATCCTGCAGCACTTCTCCAGAGAGAAGTCTGGGGGAGGATGTGTTGCCAGCCTTGTGTGTCAACATACTGGTGCTATACAGGTGTGCCAGGGGAGTTCCATGGTCTGAAACACCACTTTGAATTTAGGTTGGGTTTGTTCGTTATTTTTTTTATAAAACATTTTATGTCTCAACTGCATAAAAATGTCACATATATATATATATACCAGTTCTGTGAGCTGTTTTCATGCTGAGAAGCAAAAGGGACACTTTAAAAGATCAAACCTGAGGAAATCTGAGTATTCTTAGCACACACAAATATCACCATTTTTTATAAATGATAACCTTATTTTCATAAAAAAAAATAAATTCAGGCCTGGACATTTCCTTGCTTAGGTCCCAGCATGCCTTTCAATGGATGCCTGCCTTTGCTGGTTGAAGCTCTCCAGCACAGCCCTGTCTCCTCAGCCAGAGGGAAGCCTGCAGCTCACAGGTGCTGAGCACGAGATGCTCTGCATGACTGTCACACAGCACTCGCTGAGTGAGAGCAGCCTCAGCAGACTAATGCTGCCACCAATTCCCTTGTTTAGAAAAGCTTGGGAATGTCACAACTTGTTATACAATGGTATCCTTAATATCCTTGGGAGGCAATCATAACTTCTGCCAGAGGCGCCCGAGAACTTCCACAAGCACCAGCAATGCAAAATTAACGATGCAGTTCAGTCTAGGAGTGGTGGCATTTTAATAGTGGGTAGAGGAAGCCTTACATACTGCCAGCTAATCTTGGAGAAGTAAATGAACTAACTCACATTTGTCACAGGCTTTGAGATAGTCCAACAAAATGTTCCATAAAAGCCAACCTGTTACTAAGTATTTCTGACAAAATATTGTTTTAATTAATCTTCGCCTTTGATTTGCTATTTGGGCTACTCTCACAATTGTCTTTTGCTTGCTTTTACTGTAGGTAACGCAGGCTTACCTACACACAATTTCCAGAACCTATAGAGAATTATGTCACTGCAAGTTATTGATTATAGTCCAACTTGGATTCTGCTCTGTACAGGCTCTAATTAATCCATATTCATACCATAAGGATTTCTCATCTGACTGTGGTTTGATCAACCAGCAGAGAAATAAAGAGTCCATATTAGTTACATCAGATCTTTCCAAGAGAAAGTGCAGCTCTACAATAGCTTTGTGTCTAGGCAATACAGGGTCTAGGCTGTCATGAACTATTTAAAAGGAAATAAATGCCACATTCAAAAAAAGCCAACCCAACAAAATAAAAATCCAAAACAAAAAACCCACACCAAACAAACAAAAAAAACCCAGCAAAAAACCCCAACCAACCAAACAAAAAAACCCAAAAAACCCACACCAAACAAAACCAAAAAACCCTCTTCAAAAAGCCAGATTAGATAGTATATTTCAGAAACATATCTAAACTTTGTGCTTAAACAAAAAAAGTCGTATGTGCTTAATCAAAAAAAGTCAGAAGATTTTTTTGGATTAAATGCACTCAGAAGACAAGCCAAAAGATAAGCAAAGAAAATAAAGAGATAAGAAGATAAGCAAAGAAAACCTGTTGTAAAGAGGAGAGAATTTACATGGGTTGTCTATGTTTTTGTAGTTTCAAGCCCAGTTAGTAGAAAAATAAAATAATGTAACCTCGAAGGAGATTCTGCATTTCCCTCATTTAGTTTACCCAACCTTTTCGTTGTGCTAGTTCGTACTCTAATCAATTAAACTGTTGAATAATGCATTTGTCAGGTGGTATTCAACGGGCATAAATAAAGTAATTCAAGGTTTCTCTTACAATCTAAATTTCTTGCAGGAATTTTTTGGGCAAAACTGCAGCTTCAAAACACACAGTGAGACACAGACTATTCTCTATCTCGTGGAAAGATCCTGTATACGTGTCACAATTACATTTTATATCAGGATTAATGCATTTAATATTTTCCCCATTTTCTATGCTGAATCCCATCTACTGGGACAATTATTGTGGGTTTTTTTACCTAGACACGCTCAAGTTTTGTTCCCATTTCACCCACTAAATTCTGAACAATATTTGTGCTGAACAATAATTACCAGCCCTACAAAGTCATGTTTCGTCTCTTGGCACCGAGGAATGAAGACACACTTTCACACCAAGCTGCCATTAGCTCTCCAGGGACATAGTTTTCTTTGCCTTCCAATTCTTGTGGCTCCCCTCCCTCTTCCTCCTTACCACAGCGATTTTCAAACAATAAATGCGTGTGGGTTTAATTTACACTTTTTCTCACACCTTCTGTTTTTAAGAGCGCAGGGGGAATGCTCTGCCACCGCTTCTGCGCTCCCTCATACGGAGTTCCTTCCCCTATTCCAGCGGGGGAACGGGACAGCGCCTCGCCCTGTCACTGGCTGCCCGGGCGGGACGAGGCAAGAGGCGCACGGCTGCACGCGCCTGCGACTGGGGATGGGGAAGCGCTCCCGGCACCGGTGTGCCCAGCGACGGGCCCGGGCTAAACCGGGATGCGGGCGGGCTCCAGCCTCGCGAGGGGCGGGCGGAGGGAGGGGAGGGGGCGGTGCGGNCACGGCCCCTTCCAGCGGGGTAGTGGTGCAGGTCCGGGAGAAGAAGGGCCCCCTGCGTGCCGCCATCCCCTACATGCCCTTCCCCGTGGCTGTCATCTGCCTCTTCCTCAACACCTTCGTGCCGGGGCTGGGTAAGGATGCTGCAGGAGGGAGCGAGGGAAGGCGGCCGGGGCTCGGGGTCCCTCTTCCCACCTGCGGCTGCTTCGCCCCGGCGGGGGCGCCCGAGATGCCAGACCCCACTGCGGCGGCAACTTTCCCCGACGGTACCGTGGGGAGGGATGGAGGAATGGAGGGAGGCAGGAGCCCCTCCGCGAAGTTTCGCGTCGGGGTGCGGGGCAGCGCCCCGCGGGGGTCCCCAGGGATCCGCGGAGCAGCGCCCGCGCCCTCCCGAGCGGAGCGGGTGAGCGTGGCTTTTCCCTCGGAAAGCAGCGGGGACCGGGGCTGGGGCACCCGCCTGACCCCGCTTCGCCACTCCACGCCTTCCGACCCCTCCGTTCTCGCCGAGTGGGGAGTGTGCGGTGTAAGAAGGGATTCAGCTGTTCGCACTCTGGCGAACTGTGACTTCAGTCAGAGGACCAAAGCTCACGGTGATCACATCACTCGCTAGCTAGAGACGAGCTTTCAGAGCCCACCGTCCCGAGTTTCTAAGGAGACCTCTGGAAAATGTTAGAGCCGTTGTCCAGAGATTCAGTTTCTCAGCTTAAAGTCTCTAGTGTGCTCAGGTCCCTAAGATGTGGCAGCATCCTTTCTATATTTCCTTTTCCTCCAATTGAATTAGGAATTACTTACTGCAAGAGGAGCTTAGAGTTTGAACCTACAAAAGCCTCTGGAATACAAGGCTAAATACAAACATTCGAGCTGAAAGGAAAATAACCACATTAATAAAGAAACAAACCAAACCCAAACAAAATAATCCATGACTCGTTAACCCATACCTCAAATCTCTCATAGTTCATTTCTGGCTGCTGTTTCTGCTACTGTGGCCATCACAGAAGCGTTCCTTGTGATATGGGTGTATCCTCTACCTAGCCCTGCTTTTAAAGAGCTACTGCCTGCCTTTAATTGCTTCATGTGCTTCAGGTGGCTTAATTCTTTAACAAATCTGAAATTCTAAAGATCTGATTAAGCTACTGCCCATGTGTGGGTGGGATAGTGTGTGCAACATGTAGAAGCCATTGCTACTCCAGCATGCCTGTTCTGAACCTGTGGATATATTCCAGAGGAAAACTTGTACCATTTGAAATACCTCTGAGTTTTCCTGTGGAAGGACTGGTGTGTGTGCGCTTCCAGATGCAATCCACTGTGCTCGGGTGTGTTGTTTGCACATCCCTTGTGTGCAACCACCTGAAGAACCTCGAGTAGTGAATCAAAGACAAACTCTGGAACTGAGTTCTCTTGTGGGGCTTTAGGTTTCCTGGGGCTTAGTTTCCCACTTTGGAGAGAGAAGTTCAAAACCAGAGTTTTCAAAGCGAGTGTTTTCTGTTGGCATTGAAGACACCACATCTTCACTGTGGACATACAGGAAAAAAGCCTGATGTAACACCCCTTTTTCCTTATCCAAATTATCTGACACTTCATAAAGCACACTAGAAAACGCTCAGTGCCCTCCCTTCATCCCAGCAGGACAGATCCCCATAAGACATCCTTATGTTGAAATTGGCTTGAAGTGTGCTTCTCTGCCCAGAGTTCTTCTCTGGGTGCTGCTGGGGGTAGCCAGTGTTGTGTCTTCCTTCATACAGAAGATGCCTAAGGAAGGAAGGACAGCAGATAGCACTCCCTTTCTGAAGGTGAGTGTTCAGGGCTCCGAGTCTGTGCTGGTTGAAAGCCTGGGAGCTGAATCTGGACTATGAAGCTGTGTTGGTTGTGTAGCCACTGACAGGCTGGACCAGCACAAAATGGTTTATAATTTTATTTTTAATTCTATTTTTTTTGTTTCTTTGTTTGTTTTGTTGTTGTTTTTTGTTTTGTTTTGTTTTTTTTAACAGGTGGAGGTTTTTTTAAGATTTGTTTGCCCTTCAATGCAGTGATTTTAGAGGTACAATCTGGCTAGCTGTGCTGCTGTTTCTCCTGGTACCCTGTTGCAAAAGTAGCAAACCAAACAAACTACAAATGAAAAGGAATCCTTCCCTGTGGCATCCCCACAGCCTGGTGAAATGCAGTGTTCTGGAGATGCGTCCCAAGCTCAGTATGCAAAGCATGGCATTTAGTTTGTACATAAATGAACCATACTGTTAATGAAGCTGCTAATATCACATGCTTTTTGAGAGAAAACTTGGTCTGAGATGACACACCTGACTAGAATACAGCTATTTACAATCTCAGCCATATCCTGTCATGTATCACATATCCCACACAGGAGGGGAGACAGGAGGATCACATATCTGCTTGCAGGAATGTTGAAGGTAAAAAGAGATTTTCTGTCATTGTTGCACTTCAGCCATCTCAATGAGCTGAGCAATGCTTGTAAAATAGACAAGATTTGCAGTGATGTGAAGTATTTCACATCATGGATGTGAGCCTGTTCCCTGCAAAGTAAATGGCAAAATTCCCATCAATTCTTGTAGTCCAGATTTATAACACATTAAAATGATGTTTCACAGGCTTGCTGTATGTTTCTGCCTGCTTAGCTGTAGAGTGTGACTGTGTTTAGGTATTAATGGAAGTCCTCTATTACTCAGTCCCTAAATTCATCCCTCATCTGTTTTGCATGTAGTTGTCATTTGTGTGTAGACTCTGCAGTGCAATTGCAAAGAAGAGTCAGAGACCACCAGAGCAGACAAGAAAATGGGCAACATTGAATAAAGCAAGTTTTCCATTGCTTGGAGACTGGTGCATTTGAGGTTTTCGTTAGTGCCTCGTGCCTCAGAGCAGTGATATCCAAACAGAAATTGCACTCTGATGCAGGCTTCCAAATCATTGGGCAGTCTCTCACCATCTGAAAGCCTCTTTTTTTTTACTTAAATTATCTTTCCTCTGTTATGAAAGTCACCTTTGAGGGTGACATCTGAGAATTTTAAATATCTGTTTTATTATTCCTTTGTGCTATATATGTTTTGCAGTAGTACTCTATTTGGACAGGAGAAGTAACACTTTTTCTTTACAGTCAGTTTATTATCTTCAGTTGGTTAATTTTTAGAGTTTTATGTAATAACCCAGAACTGCAAGTTTTAGGTGCATTGTAAACTGGGTTTTTTTACTCATTCCATACATGCTACAAAAGATGTAGTTCTTAGGAATTTTTTCATACCTAGGGGATATGTTAACTTTTCCCTTGCCAAAACTTAAAATTCAGACCAAATGCAGTGTAAAAAATCTTGATTAGCCCATCTACTTGTAATCCATTTTGCCGAATAGCCTTGAAATTACACGTTTCTTCCATTCGCTGTGACAGGCACAGCTACTTGGAAGTGTTCTGGATCAGTTTCCCATGGTCCAGTGCAGTCTTTCTCATCTGTGTCTAACAGGGCTGTAGGGCTGAGCTGTAATGAACGTGTCCCAAGCTCAGGTTCATGAAAAGAGTGGGTAGGAAGAAGAGGGAGGAGTCAGCAGGTGCTGTGGCAAAAGCTATCGTGCTTTGGCTACCAGCGCTCCAGCTCTGCCACAGGCATTGCAACCTCTGATCTGGCTTTGGGTTTCTGGAGCAAGCTCTGAGGCATCAGGGCCAAGTCATGCAGTGATGAGCTCTGGAGAATGGGAGATGCAGCTGTCAGGAGAGCTAGAGGTGTACCCAGTGCTGCTGTTCCCGCAGCATTGGGCGCTGTGCACCTCCAGCCCATATGCGCTGCAGATGGCAAATGGGAGAAGGGCTGGCCGTGCCCTTTAGCTGGCAGACTGTGTTCTCCTGGAACTGCTGTGTGCCAGTCAGTGTGGGAGTAGAACTGGCTCCTTGTCATTCCCGGAGCTGATACATGGGAATCTTGCCCTCCTTCCTCTCTGCTCTTCCTCCTTTCGACATCACGTGTGTAGGAGGGGGTAAACGAAGGGGGGGAACTTGACAGAAATGTGAGAAGTGAGTGAAATTATCTGAAAGTCTGAGGTATTCTCCAAGATTAATTCCTTCTGTCAGGAAGGGGGTGGAAGTTTGGATCACAGCCTGCATTATACGTGTATACTATTTTTATGCAGGGAGTAATGGAAATATGTAGCATAAAATGATGTTAGTGCAGGATAGGAGAGCAGCCACCCATATGCCATGAAATAGCCCGTGGAGGAGTTCAGGAGTGCCAGAGTCTCATGGCAGCTACAGAGGGAAGGGGTGATTATCAGCCCACCGAACTTTTTGCTTCCACGGTTCCAAAGCGCAGCTCTCCTGTTCCTGGGTGTGTTAGCTCCGTATCACGAGTCTTCTGCCATCTGTTTATTCAGTCTTGAGAGAGTTCAAGCAGTGCACGTTTAGCTGTGTGAATATGGCTTTACCATTCGATTTATAGAAGCCAAGCATCTTCTCATTAGAAACCAAGGCTCTCCTGAGCAGAATGAGCTCTCCAAAGAGCTGAATAGAAGTACAGAACCCAACACTTAAAGCTGATGGGATAAGATCTGCATAAAATTACTAGTACCCATTTTATTTTTGTGGTTGGAATGGTAAATAGATGCCTCAGACAAACATCCATTGCCTTCATTATTGAAAGAAAGAGTTTCAAGAAAAAAACACATTTTCTTATCTACGGTAGAGCAAACAGTGCAATAAAGAAATCTGGGCTTTCAGAGATATGTGCATTAAAATCTCAAATTCCCTTTGGTATTTATGATCTTTTTTATTTTTTTTTCTTTTAAACATACAAACCAATGAATCTGTGTGATTTACAAGCTCATTTGTGGAAAACAAAGGCTTTCTCGAGTGTTTGTGTGAATTTGTGTTTGTGAACTTTACTGCTGCAGTTTTTTAGCTAACATTGCCTTTCAGCCTGTGATGCTGGTAGTGTGCAGAAATAAGCCGTTTGTTCATGGGAGCATAATTAAACAAAGCAAACCTATTGCCAGTAGACTTCACTCTGTCAGGTTTTGTATTTTCCACTGAAAAAGTCAAGAAGTTCTTTATGGTGATTTGTGCTTGTGCAAGGTGGGAAATGAGACCTGCAATAAAATGTGTGCATCCAGGTTTTACTGCTCCATTACTGGTACCAGTGGTATCAGCTGTAGATTATCCTCACAGTGAGGTAAAGTTGGGCACAAGAACACCTGAATCTGAGGTTTCTACACCTGCAGGTCTTTGTTTTTTTCAGTATGTAGAAGACCTAATTAAATTCCTCTTTTATTTTATTTTATTTTATTTTTATAACAGAGATTTAAGTGAGAAATCTAATTGTATTATATAACTTACCTGGAAGATGGTATTGAACAGTCATTCCACAATCTTACCACCACTGGGTAGTCTGGAATATTTTTGTTCCATTAAGTGTCTGGACCACCTAGAATGACAATCAATCCTGGAAAACTCAAAAGAGGTTCACAGGTGTAATTAATCTGAATAAATGCCAAAGTGTTTCAACTTTGTAGCTCGTTGATTGAGACAACTCCACCTAGTGTAACTGATCAGAAAAATAAAGAAAAAAACCCTAATTTATCTGCTGAGGGACCTGATGTGGTCCCCCAGCTTAATCCAGCATTGAACAGCACACTTTGCTGTATTTTAGG
The DNA here is from genome assembly GCA_013397155.1 of Irena cyanogastra. Lineage (NCBI taxonomy): Eukaryota > Metazoa > Chordata > Aves > Passeriformes > Irenidae > Irena > Irena cyanogastra. The sequence goes on from VWZV01014344.1 coordinate 12,253, forward strand.
CAGAAAGCTGCTTTCTGCTTTGCCCATACTTGCCCAAATACTTAATATATCCCTCTTCCTCCCCTTCCTGTGTATAACACTGGGTTCCTTCCTTGAGTTTGTCTGCCCAGCCATGATGGTCACATGTGTATGTGCTGTCATACTCATCCTCCTCCTGTGCCCTCCTTTACAAATGCAGTTATGGGCACACATGGCAAAAGCTTTCTGGTGCCTTGCTCGTGACCACAGCCTCAAGTCACTGTCCAAATATTTACAACTGTTTCTCTCCTTTGGTTAGTTTTTGCTCTTCACTTGCTACAGTTGGTAGAAGTCAGCTGTTAAGATCCACTTGCATTTAAAATTACTTTTTGGTTCATTTTGCTGTCAAGCTGTGCACTAACCCAGTGCTGCAGCCTTTGAATTACTGTCTGTGCCAGACCAGCTAAAATGCAAACGAGTTTCTCTGCCTCCCTCATGCCTTCTGCTTCCACCAAAATAGAAGACAAAAGAAATGGCCAGGGACATTTTTGTTCAGTGGTTTTTGTTCACTGCTGTTGTTGAAGCAGCTCTTGGAGATATTAGTTACTTAACAAACAATAAGGAGACAGGGTTTGCTCAGCATCTTGTAATCCTATTTGTCATTTAATGCCGTTTGGACAGATGTACTTGAAGATTAAGAGTGAAGGTGGGAGCAGACAGCAGACAAGAACTGTTAAATGGCCAAGTAAACCAGCTGAATTTTAAGGTGGATACAAGGCTGTTCCAGACAAAGGATGTGACGTGGAGAGAAACAGAGAATCAAGTCGAGAAGGAGAAAAGTACATTTGCAAAGATTCAGTGAGAAGGCAAAAGAACTGAAACTTCTTGCAGCAAGGGGGGAAATGAGCGAAAGGATTTGAAGATAAAAGTAACTTGGATGAGGAGAGTACTTTTGATAGATTAATTTTTCCTAGTCTGGATAGCAGGAAGTGAATTTTCTCCTTCTCTGAATCAGTGGGTGTTGGAGACATTTACAAAGCCTGATAAAGCACCATTGCCTGCAGCAGCTCACTACCATTTAATCTCTCCACCATGAAAAGAACTTCGAGAGTTTCTGAACTGTTCAGTATCATAAAGAGAGGAGCAGGAGCAGAAACCAGGTTCCTCAGGCTCTTCCTTACCCATGAAACTGTGTGCAGGACCCTGAACACAAATATACCTGCAGTTGGCAGTGTATGGCACAAAGGTGAATTTTAGAACCCGTGTCCAGTTTTGAATTTTGTAGAGAAACAAGTGATTGGATGATAAACGGATTCTAAAATTGTCCTAAGGTTTGTAATAAGATAAAGTCAGTCTGAGATATGACATCTTTTCTCCTTTCTTAGGACTTGTCTTCATTGTAGAGCTTTATAACTTTAAAGCGACACAGTGGCAGCACCACAGTGGATGAGCACAAATTTGGTTGTAGCACTTTGCAAAGATGCTGGTCAAAGACAAAACAGAATAGATTATTTCATTTGGAAGGGACCTCCAATTATCATCTTGTCCAACTGCCTGCCCAGTTCAGGGCTGACTAAGTTAAAGCATATTATTAAGGCCATTGTCCAAATGGCTTTTAAACACTGACAGGCTTAGGGCCCAGCCTCACACAAGAAAGAAATGTTTGTGTCATTTACCTTGCTTCAGAGATTGCAGGAAGGTGAAACCTGAGTTTTCCTGGTTCTGCTGAAGATAAGGAGTTTTTTCATTAAGGGAAGAAGTTAATCCCTCTTCCCCTGCCCAGGATTTTTTAGTGTTTATGTTATCTAGGGAAGCCCAAATTGAAAATACTGCAAGAACTTGAGAAAAAAAATCACATGCCATTCTATCTAGTTATATTTCATTTGTTGTTTTCTGATATTATAAACTTAGGTTTCGTTCTGTATAGAGTCAAGAAAAAAATAAATGGGCAGAACTTGAATCTTTGATTTAAAAAACTCATTTCCACAGTTTGTTCTCTTTCCATCTTACTACTTGGAAGCTGCTCTCAACCCTCTTTCCTTCAGCAATGCAGACCTTGTAATAAAGGCAGTTCAAACTCAGTGTTTCCATTCCAAAGGAGTTACAGACCAAACAATTTCTCTCAAACTACTTGACAGCTCCTGAAAAGGCCTGGCAATGCAACCACAACTCATGCAATATTTGGTTTTTGCTTAGAACCTTGTCCCCTGAGGCTCTTGATTAGATGAGAATCTTTGCCTTCAGGAAAAGAAAAAAATGTAACTCTTATGGCTGTGAAGCAGGATTTGAAGATAATGATTCTGTCTCAAAAGAAAAAAAACTGGAGGCTGTGGGAAGAATGAATGGATTGCTTTTTTTTTTTTTTTTCAATTCTCAGTTTTGGAGCATCTGAGTCATGATTTTTCAGCACTGGAAAATGGCCATATTATACTGAGCTTTTAAATTTTAAAAAGAGGATACATTACTAATTTACAGTTCTGCCATATTAGACAAAACTATGGACATCCATGTCTTTGAGCACAGCATCATGAAATACAGTAAATATAAATTAGGTGGTGGATGAAAACTGATGGGCAATACACTAACTTAAATTAAAAATCCCAATATAAACATACCCAAAGGATATGCCTGGAGTGGATCATGGTCAAATCTTGTTAGAGGAAATGGTGAATACAATCAAGAGAGGAACTCTTGGAAACATAATCACATTCTTTGCAGAGGTTCATCCTGTACTACATTTCCAACTTCAGAAATAATGCTTATACAAGGAATTGTGCAGGGGACCAAGGGCATCTTTGGGAATGTGAGTTTAAACGTGACAGATCATTATCCAGCCTCTCACCAGGTTGTTGTTTATTTGGGCTGAACTCTCAGCTGGCCACAAGCATTGGTGAATATCCACACAAAACTTAAAAATGCTTTGAGATTGTAGATAATGATTTTGTTTTAGTTAAAGCACAAACAAGTTTGTAAAGAATGCAAAAGGCTAAATGGTCAAATTAATCTTGTGATTGTGTTGGGGAAAAAAATTCAATTGGACCAAATTAGACTGCTGTTTTAAAAGTGCTTGTACATTCTTACGAAGTGTTAGTGTTAATAAGCCGTTGAAGAACTGAGATTTATTGTAGACTAAAAAATATATTTTAATGAGCCACAAGTTCACTATGTTAAAAAGTTCAGTAATTTCACGAAGTATGAATCATGATGTTTTTGTGAAAATATTTTACCTGAAATAAGCTAAATGATCACATTAGTATGACACTGCCCATGGGAAATAGATTTTCTGGTTTAAGTTTAAAATATGTATCTATTTGCATGCATATCTATTACATATGCCACTGTGGTGAAATGAGATCATAGCATTAAAGGAAAGTCTTCTCTAGGCAGAAAACCATTTGTTGTATCTCTTTAAAAGCATTCATAAAAGAATGGATTTTAGACTTCATAAATTGGTTTGTTAATCTGCTATTTTTTAAATACTTGCAAGACCTCTTCTGTTGCCATGATAATTTGACTTCCATAAACATGATATTTTGGATGTGAATGTCCAACATTGTGTTTGCTATGCTGTGTGGGGAAAGGAGATGGCAACTTGGCACCACAGAAATTACCATGCAGAGAGGCCCACAGAGTCAGACCTCTCGCTGTGAGTGGTGGGGACAAGGTCATTATTGTAAGAAAAAATAAAGCTCTTGGATCAGGTTATATATATTTTTATCCCCTGTAAATTAGTTTTTTTTTCATATCTTCTTGTGAACACTGTTTTGGACTGAGGAAACTTCAAGTTTTCACTGAAAATTGGTTCCAAGAATGTGAAGACTAAGTTCTGGCTAAAAGTACAGTTGGACCTTTTTGGATCTATGCACACAAAGCAGCTGTAAGGACACACAACTCTCATTGCCCTGCAACACACTCTGGAATTGCTGTCTTAGTGGAAGGGGTTTACAAAGGATTTAGGATGGTGAGAAAGGAATGGTCAAAAATTGAGACATTTGTGAGGTGTAGCCAGAGGAAAATCCATCCCTGGCTGAGGGATCAGCATGATTTCCCCATATTCTCCTTCTGTCTTTTTGAAATTATTGCAACAAATCAGACTCTTTTCAAAATTCATTTGCACCAGATTAGTTACTGAGTAATCCACTGAAAGACTTAGAACGTTTTTTCCAATGTAGTTAGACAGTTTGATGAGTGTGGATTCTCTGGATTGGGACATTAAATTACCTCTCTTGATCTGTTTAATTGTGAAAGCATTTGAATTGTGAAAGCCAAATCTTCCTGTCTGTAGTGCAAATCTGATAATGCTTTTTTTGCTGCATGTCTTTCTGCTTTGGCTCTGCATCTGACAAACTGATCAATGCCAGGGAAGATTTAGCAAGTTTTTTACAAAACAAGAACTGAACTTTTTGAAAAACAGTATTTTAGACTCAGCATCACGGGATTTTTTTTTCCTCCTACTGAAATTTCATTCTGGCTGCAGAGAGCTGGTGGGATGATTTCTTGTCTCATGTAAAAGAGAGGAAAGAGCACAGGGACTACAATCATTGTCAGTTGAGAGTGTAAAAACAGTCTCTTGTTTTCTCTTTTAAAAGTCAGAATGCAATTTTATACACTGACTTGCATCTGAGTACTTATTTCGCTCAGTCCCCCACACATCCCAGAAAAACAATGTGGAAGTGGAGTCTCCTGACTGACCCCTTTGGAGCTGACTCTCTGAGGCGATCTAACTTAGTTCTTGTTTTCTTGGTCAGCTGTACATGGGGAGCTGATTTTTGTGCCTGGACAGCCAACCCCTTACATCGCGCGTTGCCGTAGAATATCCGTGTGTCTGTACATCCCCACTGCAGAGGTGTGGACAGCTGCATACACACAGGGCAGAGCTGGAACCAAGCCATGGGTGTGGAGAGCAGAATGGGGGCACTCTAGGCTCAGCCAGTCCATGGCTCCAGCCCATCCTTACCCAAATAATACCTTACGCACAATGGCGTCAATGAGCAAACGCTCATTTCCATCAGAGCTAAGTCTTGGCATTTCCACTTTGGATGGTAAATTCAAGGCAGTGCAGTTAAAAGTAGGATCTGTCTCCTTGTGCTGTGTGCAGCTGACACTTAGAAGAAACCTGTGGTGGAGCTGGGAATGGATTTTAGACCAAGCATATGTTCCTGGGAACCACTCTTTCTCAGCAATTACACTGGGAACCCTTCTTTAACTTAGGCTGTGATGATTAATTTGTAACAGTCCACCCTTAGTTGTACTGACACAAAGAATAAAATATTTTTGTTCTGTATATTAACTTAAACATGGTATTTTTGGTACAATACGTGTGTGTCTGTGTTCTGGTCTCACATCGGTGCTTTCAATCCGCCAGATGTTCTTTCAGTGCTCATTTATTCATTTAGTGTCAAGGCAGAACTGCACAGAGGGGTTTCCCCTTCCCAGCTGCTCTGTAGATTCCAGGTCACACTGCTTGGAACACCAACCCATCATATGAACCAGTGCAGAACAGGTATAAAATGTTCCCAGTGCAAGCTCAATTCATTTGTCAGAACTGAGAACCCACAACTTAAAGAGCATTGTGGTGTTGAGCCTCTCAAACTATTTTGTCTCACCCCTGCTTGCCTCTTTGGCTCTAGTAACATTAAGCTGGCCCCGTGAGGTTGCTCCTGTGAATAAGTATTGTTTACTGTAAAAAAGAATTGCAGAGCTGAGCTCTTTGCCCTTTAAACCAGGGAAGACTCTTCCCAAGTTGCAGTACCAAGCTAGACACTCACTGAGAATTGTATTTCCCAAATTAGCCAGCAGCCAAAGCTAAAAATCTGGTTTATGCTGCATCATAAAACTTAATCTGCTTTCTCCCGTACAAATGTGGGTTTGTTTTAAATATTTGTGACATTTGATCACAAACTAGTAAATATTCTTCAGTACATTTTGTAAAAGGAATGATATCTAAATGACATAACTTACTCCAGTGACTGTGATTTAAGTCTTTCCTGAGAAGTTTACTGTATACTGGTGTGAGAAGTGCCAAGTAGGTAGTCAAGCAGTGTTTTCAAAAAATCATAGCATCACTGAGGCTGAAAAAGACCTTTAAGATCATTGAGTCCAGTCATTGACCCATCACAGCCAGCCCTAAACAACATCTGCCACATACACATGGCATTATTATTTCAGTAGCACTGTGAGGTGCAGACTACACTCAAGCCCTATAATGATCCAGAAGCGAATGTTATGATATGAAGGAGGAGTTATGTCATACACTTTAGACTATCTGTAATCTGAGTGGAGAATTCAGGGGAAATATCCAGATTGTCCAGGAAGTCAGTGGCAAAACTGCTGAGAGAATCTGCACGGACTTCTTGCAATTCAGCGCCTCAAATAATGCAGCCACACTTTAGTTTCTATTAATCTCTTCCAGGAAAACTGTTATTAATGAACTACTTCCATCACTCTTGGATTTTGTGTTCATTGAGAAGAGAGGTGTTGTCTGTGCCCTGCATTGATGAAAACAAAGTAAATAGGTAGGATGGACAAAGCAGTTTTTAGTTTGAGTGTGCTGGTTACTCCCTCATATGTTTCTATGATCTGCTTTATGCCTGTGAGAGCCACAAACTCTATTGCACACACATGAGGGGCTTCAGCATGTTTTAGTTAGTGTACACCAAAACCCAAAGCTAGGCAAGCACAGATGCAGCCCAGGCTTGCCATTTGCAAGAGCACTGATTTATATTGTGCTTTGTAGTTTAGTATTAACCAACATTTGCAGTAAGTAGGCTCTGTATTCCTTCTTGTTTGCATCACAATTGTGCGCAAAATGGGGCCTTACTGTGACCTTTAAATAATGCTATTTTAAATTACATTATTTATGCAATTATGTAGGTGACCATGGCACTGTGCAGACACTGGAAAAAGAAAAGGTCCTCTCCCAGAAGATTGTGATAGAAATGTAACCTCAAGAGTCAGATCCAAGTTAAAAGAAGTCCTAATAAAAACACACAGTACAGTGTAATGAAAAGAAAAACATTTCCTTGAGTTGTATGTTTAAAGACAGAGTTTTAAAGGCACAGCTGGGACTTGTTTCTTAGCAACAGGACTCATCTGAGCCCTGCAAACACTGTCATGTTGGAAAAAGATACCCTCCAGAAGAAAAGCAATGTGAAAAGAGCTAGAAACATCAAATTAAATGTCTTCCTGCTGTTGCAGGAGCATTTCGTCAGCATTGCAAAGCCTTCAGGCAACGACAAGGTCATTTTGATAAACTGTAATGATTGTAACAAAGATCTCCTTTTTATCAACAGGGATGAGCAGTAAAAATATTATTTAAAAATAGTTGCATTGGTATTACCATAAACCACAGTTTAGGTTCTGCCATCCTCCTGTATCCATAGTAACAGGGATGCTTTCTGCACTGAGGGCACAGGAGTCCTGCAGAACAAAGTCCTGGCTCTGTTGTGCCTCACACTGTCAGTACCAGAAGTTTCAGAGGAAGATCTGTAATGCACAGAGTAAAATCCTACTGGCCTGTAGGAAGAGCTCCTCCTAAAGGAGTTGATTAGCTGGCTGATGCACCAAAGCAGGAGAATTTTTATAAGTATCATTTAATCAAAATAGATTAATGGCAAATGTATTTATTGGGCAGATTAGATGGGGTTCATGTAACCTGTGCACTGAGTTGGTTGCCTTTATAATGTGAGGGGAGGAATTAGGTACTATCAGCATGTGACTCATCTCTTTAAATTAAGTGAATCACACCCTCTGGGGGCCTCCATCTCATTTTCTTTTTTTTTGGGGGGGGGAGGTTTGTTTGTTTGTTTTTGTTTTCTTTTTGGTTTTTTTTGTTTTTTGCTTGGGTGAGTAGCTCAGATCAAGACACCTCTCTTGCAAATATCAGAAGTTAGGTCAGATGAAAGCTACCCATTATCTGGTTTGCAAAATAAGGCATTTACTTCAATAGCTTCAAAACACTTCAGACATTACCCACACATCTCACCTTGCCCTTACAAGAACTGAAGTAGTTCTGACCTCCATGCTGTCTCCTGATGCATACACATCTGCTGTGTCTCATCAAATTTGTGCATGTTTGAAACTCAGACCTCCTCTCTTTCTTATGAGTGCTCAACATAAAACCCTATAATTTCTATAATTTTCATCATTATAGAGTGAAGCTCTTTGATAGCTCTTTCCCAAAGTGTGTGATATTGAGAGGGAAGGAGGGAGGGGGACACATCTGTGAGAATATCCCAGAGAGATGTGCATGGAGAACCCATGCTGGAACAGGTACTCCTGGCAGGAACTGCAGCTTGTGGAGAGCTCATGCTAGGACAGATTTACCCCAAAGGACTGCAGCCTGTGGAACAATTGGCTGAACCAGAACAGGGGAAAAGCATCAAGAGGAAGGAGTGGCAGAGGGGAACTTCTATGAACTGACCACAAATCCTCGGTCACTCCCCATCCATCCTGCACTGTTCAGAGTGGGGCAGAGGAAGAGAAATCAGGAATGAAAGAGTGAAGTTGAACCTGGGAGTGGAGGGAAAATTAAGAGGCAAGGGTCATGTTTTGTTTCTCACTATCCAAACCTATTTTAATTGGCAATAAATTGATTTTCCCCAAGTCCAGTCTGTTTCACCTTTGACAATAATTGGTAAGATCCTGCTGTTCTTTATCTTGACCCACAAACCTTTTTAGTCTTATTTTTGCCCTCTGCCCTTTGGAAAGGAAGGGGAGAGAGAGAGTGTCTGGGTAGGTATGTGGCAGCCAGCTATGGGCAGTTCACCACAGCACATCACCAATCTCTGTCCTGCTCTTCAATAGCCTCCCTCCTTAGCCCAGTCTGCAAATCCTGTGGGCTTTGCTGACCGTGGAACACCTTGAGCATGTGTTCTCACAGCACTGCTCAGGGTGACGTTTAGATCCCTTCCTTGGGGGATATGCTGGATGTTCACAATGTTTCTTTCCTTCATGCATTATCTAAGGGATAGGAAACATGAGAGAGGTCCTTGCATTCTCTGTATCAGTAGCATTAAGAGCTGCTCAATTTACCAGTGGGGCTGCCAGGTGATCTCAAGGACTCTTGAGAACTGGCTACTGTCTCTCCTCACTTCACCAGGATGGTGCCTGGCTGTAATCCCTGGTTGCAATGACTGAGGTAGAATGGTTTCCCTTCTCACTCTTCTGACTTTTGGGAAAGTGACATATCCATCAGATACTTGATTGTGGCAATTCTACAAACAGTGTCTACTCCTTGATCTGGCTGGAGATGACAGCACCTCACATCAAGAAAAAGCAGAGAAAACCATCTACCAAAAACGCAGTGCAAAGCCACAGTTAAAGCCAAGTTTCAGTTTAGGAGAGCTCTGGAAAGACTTTACACTGAACCTGCTGTGACACAGGTAAGTGTTCCCTTCTTTTGACTCTGATACAGGTTTATAACCTATATTAAGAGAGATTAATTGCTGGGCTGGTGTTCCTTTTCAGCCTATTAAGTTCTAATATAGCTGTGCAGCATAAACACTTGATAGGACTCTATTGGATCAGTTCTGCTTTCCTCAAGTCATAAAATCCTCATAAAATGTCATTAGCATTGCTAAAGCAGGAAGAAATATGACAGCATGGGAAAGACATTTCAGATGAACATTCCTTAATATTCTGTAACACTTACTTTCTCGTCCATACTTGTAATCCTAATCGATATATTTCATTATAGCCAAAACCCATGGAGGGCAGCAAGGCTTAACTAGGAAAGCCAGAATTTGATTGAGCAACCTGATTGCTCTTTCACTATGGCCTGAGGCATGATTTAGCCTGGAATTTCTTGATTTCAGTAGGAATTTGGTGGCTAAGTGTTTTCAAAGGTCCATTCTCTAGTTTCTCTGCCTTCTTTCTATCATATTTCAACAGAAAGAAGAGAACATTGCCATGTGTAATTACAAAGACATACACTGGAGTATCATTATGAGATGATAAAATAAAGGGAACTAGATGAAGTGCTGCTCTTGGTCAGTATGGACATTATGAGAGAAGAAACAGTATGTTTAAAACAGAATAAGTAGAACAATAGATGCAGTTACTTGTGTATGTTAAAAAAAAATTAAGGATTATAAATAGTTTAGGGCCAGATGTTTGAGAGGAGTAAGAATTATGTTTGTGTTCTCTCCCTGCTGAACAGTTTGGCTCAGCTGTTAATTTTCACTGAGAGGAAAAAAAAGGCACTTTTCCAATAGACTTGTAGTGCCTTAATGCCAGATCTAGAAATGGGATGTTTCATATGGATCCCATGGATGGTGCAACCTGTGCCTGCCTTGTATGATTTGTCACTTGTTTGGGAATGATGAAGCTGAACTTTCCCACAGCACCACACAGGTTCTGCTTTGTGCAGCCAGCTAACATGTCAGCAAATGCACCTGCACCTTCTCCAGATACTCCTTTCTTCCTCAAGGTATTCCAAGATTCAGGGAATTTCCTACTCCACAAGTGATACTTCCACCCCTGTATTCTTCTTTTCTTTGATCTTTCTTCTGTGTTTATTTTGATCAGTCTTAGTTCAATGAGTACTATGGGGAATTAATCACAATTTTCACTCCATCCAGTCCTCTTCCCACCCCAAATCTGATTGTGCTTTCTGTCAGATGTGACGGTTAAGAAGAGTACAGAGCAAATTGCAAAGGTTAATGCAAAGATTTCTAAGAAGTCCTGGGGCTGCTTCTAGTTTCTTGCAGGAGAGCACAGGAGCAACTTCCAGGGGAGTGCTGCACCCTTGAGCTCCCTGTGGTTTGTGACCCTTCACAAATGACACATTGAGGTTGGTTTGTTCCACTACACCTCAGGCCCATCCATGACCCTGATTTTGCCGAGTCACAAGCACCCAGTGCTTTTACTATGCGCTGAAGTTCCTTTCCTACATGAGGAGCATTTTCTGGGTGAGAGCTAATGGGGTCTGCATAACCCTTATGCAACTTCTCATTCAGGAGTTCGAGCTGTGCATTTTGAACTTCAGGTTCCCTTCTCCCCTGCTGTCCTGTGAACCAGCTCGTTACAGACTTCCTGACAAGGAGCTGCTGTAGGACAGTGGTTCCATTTGTAGCGTACAGTGTAAGGATCATTAAGGATGTGGGATCCCACAGCAAACCCTTCTGCTTAGAGTAGTGCACTGTCTTAATTCCTTCCCTATGTCTGAGATAGGTGTGGTTTGCTGTGGATCACTGGCAGTCCAGAGTGGTGGTGCTGCTGTTCCAATCCGTCTCCAAGGATGCAGCTGCAGTAAGATGCAGCTGCTCTGTGATGTGGTCTTAGTGCATCAGTGTCTTTGGGTTTTTTGTGGAACAGATACTTTTCTATGAAAAATACTAATTGTAAAATTTAAGATAATTTTTCATGAGTGCATCTGGTTAAACAAATGGTCCTTTGAATGACAATAACGGGCCTCTGCTATCAGATTGTTCTGTGTAGCACAGCTAAAAATATACACTTTTTTATTGCAGGCACAATAAAAGATGGCAGAATAGCTCTATTGTGTCACATTGTTTCTTTTCTACAGTACTGTACTAGAAATCTCATTTTGTAAAATGAGAGAGAAGAAAAAGTGCTACATTTTTAATCACTAAAATTAAAAGAAAAATGAATTATTTTAGCTAGAAACGTGGGGTAATTTAATGCTTAAGTGTAGGAAGTTATAATGACTGTAGAAATACACTTCAGACACCTGTAGGGAGTAGCAGAGAAGAGTAAGGAATCCCTAAGTAGGAGAACATTGAAGTGTATAGCAGCACATCAGCAGTCCATGCTTTCAGAGCACACAGGAGCCTATGCTTTGAGGAGGGGTGTGGGAAGGAGCACTGTTGCAGCATGCACCACACCATAGGTCACAGTTGAGGCAGCCATGATACACAGAATATCATCATACAATTTCAGAAAGCTTTAACCATTCACACAAACAGAGTAACACCATACCACATCGTAAGGCTTCAGGTGTCTGCCCATACAGAGTAACATCATTCCACTTCAGAAGGCTGCAAGCATCTGCTCTTCTTGCTCTTTAACCCAACCACTTATACCCCTCATGGTTCATGCATTGCACCTGTGTGCCCTCTGTTCCCTTTGGTAATTGGTTAGTACACCTCGGCACTCCGTGTCTCATTCCTTTCAGTGCTGTTCACCTGCTTCTCAAAGCTGTAGCCCCACTCCCGATTACCACAAACCGGGTACCTACAGAGCACTATTACTGAATTTTGGGCAGGAGAAAGTATTGCTTCCTGTCTCTTTGGTAGTCAGAACTACAGGTACCTACATGTGCAAGAAAAGCATCTGACTTGTACATAAAAATAAAATGACACAACAATGAATTAACTGATGCAATCTTTCTAGATTCCTAATACAGATTGGGACATTGGTTAACTACAGAAATAAATTGTTACAGTAAGTTACCTTGTGTCACACGGGATCTAGAACAAATCCCTAAGTCAAGGTAGGGCATTTGTGTTGCAGGATATCTGTAAAGGAAAACAGTAACAGGTTTTCACCAGCTCTGAAAGCAAAGTCTTAGAGGGGAAAGCATTTGATGCAGCATATGAAAGGGAACTCAGGCTGGAGAGTAGGTGAATATAAGGAAGGAAAAAATATTTAATTTTATGAGAGAAAGGAAAAATAAATAGAAGTTGGAGCAACCTGACTGCACGGAGAAAGGAGAGGGAGGAATTAAATACAAAATTATCCTCCTTTTCTATTTCCTTGCAAGCCAGATTAATGGAAAGGTGATTGGTGGTGTCATCAGTAAGAAACATTCACTGTGCAAAGAAATTGAGTTTGACTTCACCATCTCCATTAAGAGGAGAGGATGTCCAAGCAGAGAGACCAGAAGGAGTATGCAGGATACAGGAGAAGTGTCCTAAAGAGATGCAGCAGTTGAGTCACTGGCAAAGAAATGGAGATGGCACATGAAGGCTTATGTGCAGATGAAGTTTAAAGAGGGCATGGTATGGAGGGAGCAGAGAATGGGGAAGGGAATTGTAGAGGCTGTCAATGCCTCTGCGAAACAAGAAGAGAAGGGTGGCAACAAAGAGTGAGAGATGCTGAGGACATGGTCGGAGACAGAAGGGAGGCAGATGGCAAGATGTCAGAGAGCCCTAGTACAGGTCAGAGCTAGGAACTAGAAACATGGGGCACAGGTCCTGGCACTTATCCAGACTCTTTGCAAACCTTGGTTGAGAACTGTTTCAGCAGAGAGGACAGAAACCTCATTTGTGAAAGAAGGGAAATTTAGGTAATGTTGCAACATTTCCAAGATAAAGCAAGGGAGGAAGGAAGTTGGGTAAGGGAGTGACAAGTGAAGCTACATGACTGACACAACTCTGCTGAGGTAGGAGACTTGCAAGAGACCTTTTCTGTAGTGGGGTAAAGTGTAGATCTCCCCTTAGTCTCAGCTGTGCAGTCCCATAAACTGAATTCATGTTGTAGTGTGAATGCTGATACAGTGAATCCAGGTGGGATAAAGAGCTTAAACCACAGCTGGCCATTAGAAGCTGGAGAGTCACAGGATAACAAGTCTCACAGCTGTACAGCTTCTGGGCACAAGGCAAGCCCAAAGAACCTGCCATGATCACCAGGCTCCTGCTGGGCCTGCTCAGCTGGGGAACAAGGAGAACAACACCATCTGCTGAGCAGAGCCTGGTCCTCATACAGCTCAACAGACTTGCAAAAAAGTTAGGAAAGTACATGTATGCACATAGAATAAATTTTCCACAATTTCTGATTCTGCTTAAGGATGTATCCATGCTATTCATATTAGCCATGTTTGAATTTATCAACCTCATATGAAGCAGCAGGCGTATGCTGTTTGCCATGGTCTGCAACCATTATTTGAAAGTACTGTCTTTCTGCAGTTTGTACTTCAGAATTGCTGCCAAGATCAGGTTAGACCTGGTGAGCCAAATTAATCCCCGATGTAACTGTGGCAGTCAGTGGATTTATGTCAGGAATTAATCTGGGTCCAATATAGATGTATTTTTTGGCAGAAGGAAAAGTAAAACAACAGAGGAATGAATGAAGGTTAGATGGATGGTACCTCAGTTGTGCCTGGCCTTCTTGAAAGAAGTGTTTTCCTTCTATGCCCACTCCTTCTTTCCAAGGAAATGCATTCCTCTGGTTCAGAGTCCTGAACTGGGGGAGCCATGCTAGGTGCTCCTTGGGAGTGGGAGGTGATGAAGCTTTTTGAGCTGCTCCAGGGAGCCACAGGCTCTTGAGAGACACAGTACACAGTTCCCAAGAAAGTATGGGAAGAGTAGGTTTGGGGATAGTCAAGAACTGCAGAAAGAACTCTTTGGCCCAGGAAGCCTTGTAGGGCGCAAACACTGCTTACCACTTGAAGCCTGGCCCTGGCTGACACACAGGTGGAAAATGTGAATTCTCTTTCCTCTGCAGGACTGGTACTTCCCTAAAATCAGCCTTGCTTAGAAAACACAATGGAAAATTGACCCTAGTGAATTCCAGTTAGCCAAACTGGAGGATGTACAGAAGCAGAAAAACAATATCTTTGTTTAGACTGAGATCTCTTGCCTTGCAATTTCAGTGTCAGGTGTTATGGTTGGTCTCCTACCCCCAGTGTGACTTCTGGAAAGGACATTTAAAAGTCTGAATCTCAGCTGCACCTTTTGACAGTGAGACAAGTGCTTCCAGGAGTCCTGCATAGGAGTGTTGAACTATGTTACCATTGTGCCCAAACTCATTGTAACCTGTTTCACATCAAAATTTTTAAAATTTTTAAATCAGAATTAAAAAAAAGTGGGATGAAATCATGTTAATTTTGAGTTTCTCTGTATAATCCTTTTTCTGGTATACCTCAATCCTTATAAATCTCCTCTAGCCTCTGAAAAATGAGGTCTTTGAGTCATTGTACATAGAGATATTATTTTTCATATTTTACTCAAAATCATTATGTGCTCTATTGTGATGTTGGGAGCTCAGTTCTTTATGGTGTCTACAAAAAATACACATTCATTTTTATCTAGTCCTGACCAGCAGCTAGTTGGCAGATATTGCAAAGTATTTGGTAAAGGGAAAATCTGTCCTTGGACAGAAATACGTGTAAATCAAGTGCTATTTCCTGCAAACTGGGAACACAAGAACTCCAAGTGATGGGAGGAAGAGGGAAGTCAGATGAAAAGACCACATATAAAATCTCACAAGCACATTTACAAGGCTGCGCCCCTGCAGGCCTTGCTGGACACATCCAGATGGCCAAGAAGCATTAACTATTTGTGGATAACCTGGCATTTGAACACAAGCATCCATCTATGTTTGTGACCTGCTCAACTAAGCTGTGGCATTTCCTTTAGCTTTGCTCTCAGACAGAAGAGGACTAGTCCCTGCAGAAATGATGATTTTATCCAAATAAATAGTTCTTCTAAAGAAGAACCATACTTCTGCACAAAGCAGTATTTCCCTTCACTATAAAAGCATCTCCCCTCAGAGGCTGCCTGCGCTGTTTGACAGGAGCATGCACAGCTTGGCGGGGTGACTTGAAGTTCACCTGTTTTGGTGTGATCAGCAACTCACAAGCAAGTTTTCTGATTGCTGTGAGAGTAATTGCACTTGACATTTTAGAACCAGAGGACCTTTTCAAAAATTAATTGAGAAATCATGAAGAGGCCTGTGTTCAAGGGCTGTGGTGGCAGAAGGACATAGCTCTGGGAAACAAAACCAGGGAGATAGCTAAGCTTTGTGTGGAGTAAAGTTACTGAAATACCATAGAATAGCTGGGACTGGAAGAGGCTTCTGGGGGTCACTTAGTCCTTCCTGTAAGTGGGTTAAAGTAGAGCACATTGCTCAGGTCCTCCTCCACAGCATCACTGGATAACTGCTGATGCACTAGCCTCCATAATATCCACATTTTCTCCATCCTAATCAGAAATCTTCTTTTTAGAAAACTATTCTGTCTGGGCGGGATTCATTTGTCTTGGCTGGTGCTCATATCCACAGAATCAGTAAAGTCAGGGGTCACTCCATCGCACATTATTTATGGAGCCTGGGCTGGGGTGGTGTCAGGCACAAGATACCACAGCTCATTTCTCTGCTGCCAGAAGAGATTTGCTTTTGTCGGCCTGCAAGGGGCCTTTCCAAGGGGAGCCAAAATGGCTGTGGAAGACTCCAGAGCTTGTCAACAGGAGAGTGGACAAGCTTGTCCACAGTCCACCAGACTGGTTATGTGTAGAGGCTTACTCTTGGCTTTGTGCTTCACCTCTAGAATTACAGCACCCTCACCAAGAAGGCCATGGGTTGCTGCAGCTCAGGTCTGTGTGGATCCTTGTCCTCCTCACCCCACACTGCTTGTCTGCAGAATCTGTCATGTTTGAATCTGCTGATCAGGGATGGTAATGTGGGAAGTTCCAGTTAAAAGGGATGCAAAAGCTGCATGTATTGTTGAAAATGTTCCCCAATGGTTTTGCTGAATAGGATAAAACATCTTGATATTTTCAGTCAAGTAAACGACTATGAAGTGAGATTTTTGTTTTTAAAGTATCTGAATCACCTGAAGGTACCAGAGCCAAACTTAGAGTGCAAAGCACCATCTCCTAAATATATTGGATGCTATGTACATCAGCAAAACAGCAATGGCTTTAGTAGGTAAAGTGTTCTACCTTTCATCTAAGAATAGTGGTTTTATGAAAAGTGTCCTTTAAAAGACCTGGTCACTAATTGACTAATGGTTGCACTGAAAAAACCAAAAAGGATATAGCCCTGTCAGGCTAGACAGTAAATTTCCTGACAGACTCTCTAAATTAACATCTTAATAATGTTACTTTGGCATTATAAGAATAAAGTTACAGCATCAGAATTACTTAGCAAGCAGCTGTAAATATGGGATGGAGTTCTGGTCTCACAAATCATATTCCAGACTCCTGTGTACAGCACCACACCACTTAGCTACAAAGTGCAATTCTCTTATGTCCTGTTTGTCCCTGCTTAAGACATTTTGGCTCATAAAATGTGTGCACTGAGTTTTCTGGATCAAGAAAAAAAAAATGAAAGGATGTTTTTGATCGTCTCCTGCATACTTATACTGCAGATCTCCAAACATTTATGTCAGTTTTGTTTTACGTTCTTCTAGTCCTTAAAAGATAGCTTGTACTTTGAGGTGATTTTGGAGGCTGATGGAATTTATTACACTGCCATTTCAGCTGCTTTGTTCAGTAGAATAACCTCAAATTGCTCTGCATCCCCATCTAACTTTCTAATAAGATTAATTCTGTCTTGTGTCTCGATAGTCCCTAATCAACATTATTTGTCTTCACAGTTAAGGGCTTCAGGGTATCACGGCAAGCTCAGAGTCACTGCTCAGTGAATCTTAGAAGTAGTTAATCCATCCTTCCATGAGCAAAGCAGATCCTCCTAGGGAGTGTCAAAGGGCTAAATTCGTTGCAAGGCATTGATGAGAGAGACAGAGGAGGCAGAGCAGCTGCAGACCCCGCCTGGAACTCTGACTGCTGGGCTGGATCATCTAGGCAGGGCTGGAGGGAGAGAGCCTACACTGTCCCTGGCCTGCTGTTTTTCTTCTGCTGAATTAGAGCTCCCCGAGATGGGCGCTAGTGGCACTTGATTAACCTGTGCGAGGGCAGAGGCAGGGAGAGGAGCGAGCATTTGATGTGGCTTCACCCAGTAGCCCATAAACTCGTGTGGGAGCTGGAGGATTATGCGTGCCCTCCTGCTCTGTGCCTGACAAGGAAGAGCTTTCCGTGGCACAGACAATTAAGAATAAACTTCAGTTCATCACTGTATAATTGGCAAGAGCCATTATGAAAGCTCATAAGAATCCATAGCCTTTTCCTCATTATGCTTCTGCTGTTACACAGCTTTTACTTCCAGCATCCTTTAGAAACTGGAGGTATCAGAAAGCCAGAAAGCTTTTCTTGCAGGAGGTTTCATGGTCTCTCTGAAATGAGCAGGGGCTCTTCCCAGACATTCTGCTGTTGAAGCTTCCAGGTTGGTCAAGTCTGGGTGAAAAGCCAGATTCAAATTATTTCTGTATCAACAGCACAAAACAGAATGACTCGGGATTTGTTTCTGGCTGTACATCAAGAAAACAGAAAATTAATTTCTATGAATAGGATCAGAGTCTTAAAGGGACTCGTAAAAATAAGAGATGGTTTAGTGGATGGTTATTTCTGGCTCCTTGGTTCCTCTCTCATCTAAGTCCCAGGCTCCTGCAGTGGGTGGGTGCAGAGCAGCCTGGGACTAAGAGAGCCATGGCAGAGCATCCACACTGGTGCTCCTGGCAGCTGGCAGGAGGAGAGAGGAACACAAGGTGGGATAAGTACCTGGTTTAATAATAAACAGTAAATAAATACAGAAAGTTCTACATAGCAGGAGACAATAGAGACAAGCCAGCAGCAGAACTGATTCCATAAAAAAGAGCTTTTAAATTGCTGATAAAGTTACAGAGCAGCCAGAATGAGTCCACTTAAGTCAGATGAGCTCTCAGCAAAGTGCCCGCACTGTAAACAGCAGTCGTGCCTTTTGTTCTCCCTTATGTTTGTTATAATTGGAAGCCAATTGCATTATTTCTCTGAATGCTGGCATACTTAATAAGGATGCAAATTAATTAAAAATCTTCCCTTCATTCCATTAGTAAAGAAAAAAAGCAAGCACTGAGCAGGAGAGAGGCTGCAGTGCCTCAGTCGTTTTCACAGTACCAGTGGCAGGTTGTTCAGCCTCCCTGGCTGTTCCTTCCCTGTTGTCCAACATGCAGATGGGCTGTCATCCACTTTTGATGTGCTTTGATGAGCTTATCTCCAGCAATTCATATTCCTTCACTTGACTGTAGGTGGTAGGTATTACTTGTTACAGCTTTCCCATTTCCTATGTCTAGGTGTCCGTGTAGCAATATTTCCCCCCACTTCTGGGACATTACATGTTCTCTACAGTGGCTCATACTGTTGTAAAGCATGATGCAAAATGTCATTGGGGGTTCTGAGACCACATCATTTATCCAAGAGGAGAAAAAAAAACAAAACAAAACAAAACAATCTGGGAATCAAGCAGGTATAACTTGCAAAGATAATTCAGCAAGTCCTGGCAGAATTCTGAGGTCTGCTCCACCACCATGGATTATGCATTGCATTTGCTGTTCAGCAGAAGTTCTCCAGTCTCAAATAATTCAAGAGCACCCTTAATTTTATGCATCAAGTCAACAGAATTAAACCATAGGACTGGACTGGAAAACTTCACCCAAGGACTGTGGAATGTCTGGCAGTGGAACAAGCTGTACTTCAATCTCACTATTTATGGGTGGCTGCTTTTAAGTGTTCAAAACATTACAGTGCTGCAGAGTAAAACTAATTTTGATAGGTCCATGAATAATTAAAGCTTTAGTAACTTCACCTCCATGCAGCGCCCCCCTCCCCTATGTAATTTAAGATTTCGCTGTGTATTTTTAGTCTTGGAAGTCTGTGAGTTTGTTGCAGTCAAGTTTTGAAGTTTTAGTTAAAAAAACTCTGCATTTTTAGAAGAGTTAACTTTTTCTACAGCCTTAAGTACAAGAAAAATCTCTTTTTTGATGTAAAGGCACTGCTGTCTTACTTGCATGTGGGCGGTCTTCTGTAGAAGCTACACAAATACAGTCAAGTGTGCTCTGACCACATGACACAAAGCTCCTAATAACAAACAGAAGCAGAGCTCAGTGCTGGAGCTACAGCCAGGTGGGAAAGCTAGGATCAGCCACGGGGACACAGTGCTTTCGGACATGCTGGTCATTTTCCACAGGTGTAGGGAAAGCAGAGAGCTAATCCCATACACAGCCTGCCTTCTGCAGGCTCAGGAGTTGCAACAAATCCTGTGGAGACGAGGATTGCAGGTGCCAGCTCTCCCTTGTCAAGTGACTGTATATTTTTGTCCACAGTGAGGCCAAAGGGAATGGAGGGACCCGAAAGTCCCTCTGGATGTCCTTTGGATATGGAAAGGGAAAATAAAAACAATGTGCTGGCAGAAGCTAAACAAACCATTTTTAATAGCCGGCCACGGAAGAAAAATTCATGAGCTACTCTCCATGGCAACATCTAGGTTCTGTCACGTTTGCTGCCTCCAATCTCTTCTCCTTCCCTTTCTCCTCTCCCTCTCCTACCCTTCAGCTCCTGCTGTTCCTGCCCAAGCCCTGCCCACACAGCTGTCCATGGGACCAGGCATTTGCAGGCGATGGCTTTGACACCAAGGTGTCATTGATGTCCCCTCCTGGCAGATCTGCATCTGTGGGATTCAGGTTGTTAATTCTAAGAGGGACCAAGTAAGCCTCCTGTTTCCTAAGCTGTCCACTGCTCCTGCTCTTCTTACTCCTCAAATTGCTAAAACCACCTATATACTCTGCTCCCTTGCACTGTATTTGCAGGGGCAGACTTCAGTCTGTATGGACACTGGAAAGGTGAAAAAGCTTGCCCATGGCTGTTTAATTAACCTTTATCCTAAAACCTCAGCTTTTCAGATCTTAGTCTAAAACACGGTTATTTCCAGGAAGAAAACCCAAACCAGGTAATTGCACTCAGTGCTGACTTACTTCTGTGACTGAAATGAACTACAAGTGAAGGATGCAAGGGATGCCCCTGACAGGTTGCATGTGTGGGACACCTGAGCCTTGCTGGTGCTGCAGCACTGTGTTGCAGTCTTGCCACCTCTACATTCTTCATATTTCATAGTATCACAGAATCATCAAGGTTGGAAAAGACATTCAAGGTCATCAAGTCCAACCATCCACTTGCCAAGAGAAACAAGTCCAGCAGCCAATAACCAGTGAGCAATTTTGTAGTGTCAGTCACAGCCTCCATACCCTGCACTAAGCTCTGGCCCAGCCCATAGGAGCAGCACCACAAGTTCCTTGGCACTCCCAAACTGCTCAATAGGAGGAGGCCACAGACTGTCCAGCTGGATGCTGTGCTCCAGGTGTGCCGCTGTAACCCTGTGGACTGATTTTCATCTACTTCTATGAATGGCAAGTGGCTTGGTGTCTTCCATTGCTTGCTTGGAGATCCTCTGAGGAAACTGGGTAGGAATTTGTCCCCTAGCAAAGGAGCACAGCTGGCCACAGAGCCAGGTACTCAATAAAGGTCAGTTCCCTCAAGAGGACACCCTGCAGCCTTCACACCTCTGGTTGTGCTGCCAGCCAAAGAGGTTCACTGATTGCTCCCTGCCTGCAATCATAGCTCTCTGAGGGAGCCATGGGAAGAAGAGGCATGGTGGAGACCCTGCACTCACAAGCTGCAACAACCACAGAGGATGACACAGAGGTACCTCAAATGTTTTCCTGAACCAGCCTTTTCTGTTCAGACAGCTGCAATAAGCTTGGAGAGAAAGCACTCTTATCTCAGGGGGCTTAGGTGACACACTTGCACTGGCAGGTTCTCTCTCATGCAGCCCAAGCCCCAGTGAGATCCAGCCAGGTGGAGACTGGGGACACTGGTGAGGATTCACACTGGCCAGAATGCTTCCAAGGCATTTTACTTCGCATCTGTTTCCTCAAGCAATGACAACCAATTGTCTGCTTTAGGAAACTTCAGCACATCGTCACCCTGGGCATTAATGTTTTGCAGCTCCATTTTATCACCTTGTTAACAGTGTCCTTTCCACAGCCTAGCTCTACCCACCTAAGCAGAGGGGAGAATGGTGCTGAGCTTCAGAAGATAGTGCCTTACCCTTCCTTAAGCAAGGTTTAGTGGTTTTCCTTATCATAACCCAAAGGGCATTGGATTGATGCCAAGGATGAGAAGCCTCCACTCCTGAAATGACTCTTTACAGCTCTAACGAGAGTATAAAAACAAGTTCATGACACTGGGGAGCCAAGGATGTCTTGACCAATAGATACCGTATTCACACTTATACCAAGGCAAGGAGTGCAGTCCTTATAACCATTCTTGCACAGCTTTTTCTGACTCACATGAGCAAGAACCAGCACATCTCATGAATTTTCAGTACATCCACAACATCTGCCTCACATACCTGCCAGCACTGTTTAATGACAGCTAATAATCATTTTACTTAAGAAAATTCAAAGACATGCAGCAGACGTGTCCCCGCATACAGCGCTCCCCTGACACAATACGTGGTACAGCTCACGGTGTGCTCACAAAGCACACACTTGTTAATTACATCTCCCCATGATGATCCAACAGCCCTGCTCCCACAGCCACCTCTGATTTTGTTCCCATCTTTGCCTGCATTTTCCTCCAGCTGTGTTTTTCCTGCAGCTTTGCTCCAGCTCCTGAGTCGTGACATGGCCCTGGGTTTCCTCTCTGGGAGCAGGAAAAGAGGCACCATAATACTGTCTTATTTACTCCCAACACTACAGGAGAATGTCTTAAATTATCTTCAAGCTTTCAGGAAAAGTAAAAACTACTCCCCACCCCCTCCCTGGATCCCAGGCTTTTGTAGGGTAGGGAATCATCATCATCATCATCATAGAATCACCATCATCATCTCCACATGCGGCCCCTGATTGCAGTAATTTGGGTTTCTGCTGTTTCTCCACCTGTACCAGCTCATCAGATTTGATTTCTTTGCAGCAGAGATGCTTCTGGGAAGTCTTGGATACCTGGCAGTCAGTGGGAAGCCCACTAAGCTGTCTGCATGCTCAAGTTACTTGCACTTACACTGTGGTCATCAGTGCCCCATCTCCTTCCGCCTCCAACCAGGCTCCCACTTCTGATATTCCTGGGAAGGTGCCATCACAGCTGGTCCTCCACATGAAACGTGCCAAGCTCTGCATCTGACTAAAGCTCTTGCAGGAGTTCCCAGGATAGGTTTTTTTGTAAAAAACAGGAGAGGAAAAATTTCTGTCCTACAGCTTAAGATATTCCATAACACATTTCCTTCTGCACTCAGATAACGCAGAGGAGAAGGTTGAGGACAGGCCATGGTCTTGGCCTCATTCCTTTCTCTATCCTGGATGAGTGACTCAAACAATAGGAAACCAGGGGATCCATTTCCAGGGTGTGAGGTTTTTGCTCTGAAAGAAAAAAGCTCAAACCATCCCTCTTATATTATTTTGTATATGTATACTGTATTCTGTGAGGCCAGGAAGGCTGTGGCTGCCCAGGTACCAGCAGACTGGAGAGGGGACTTTATCCTGCATGACAATGGACTAGAGAGGAGAGAAAGGGCAAAAACCCCCTTCATTTAACTGTGTTGTTCTGCAGATAACACATCCCCTTCGTGTTCAATGGGTTAAACTGCTGGAAACAAGCAGAGGCTCCCAGGGGCTCTTTTTCTATCCCAGTACTATGTGGATGCCCCAGCTGGCTGACACTGCCCCAAGTGAGATGAGCCCCAAGAGCAAGATGGGTGTCACACCCCCTCATATCCTTGCTGCACATGGTGCCTTCACCCTCTGCCTCCCAGCTGCTCCAGAAGAGCAATCCTCATCTCTCACTCACCCCTCTGCCCAGTCCCTGGTACCTGCTGGCTTCGGCTGCAGCAGGGGCTGTACCCTTCAGCCAGATGATTGCAAGAGGCTGAACAAACAGACTCATTAAAAACAGATGAGCACATCTTCATCACCTACCCTGTGTTCCCAAAGAGGCTGTATTAATTCATGATTTAGAATAATCCCAGATTTCATTGCAGTTTGGGTGTTTTCCATTGGGAAGATAGAAGAAATGGTTACTATAATTTACTTATGTTATACTGGCATAACTGCATGGGTGTTCAGTTTAGATCTTCTTGTGGAGTTACTGGTTTGTGTTTGCTGGTTGCACTCACAACCTGATACCTTTTTGGACTGCTGATTTATTCGGCCATCATCACCCCAGCAGTTGGCATTCCAGGTTTAGGATTTCTGGGCTGTAGGGATTCCAGTGTCTGAATGCCTGGTCAGGGAGGGAAAGGGTTCGGTGCCCTCAGGAAAGGGTTTGGTGCCTCAGCTCTGAGGCAGCCAGGTGGTATCAGCAGATACAGCTTACTTTCCTTCCTTCTCCTCCTCCTCCTCCTCCTCCTCCTCTCCACCTCTCAGTTTTCAGATGCAAATAATTCCATATCTGGCAGTGTGTAACCACAATGGCTTCCTAAGGGGAAAACATCTACTTTGGTAAAAGCATTTAAGACTCTTACTCCTGCTTCACGTTCTCAAGAATATGTGGAGTAGAGGAAATATGCTTCCATCCTATGCCTGCTGGCACAGCTAAAGTCTTGTATTCAAAAATGCCAGCAAACTCCCAAAGATTGGCTAATCATAAGTAATAAAGAAAATGCACTGACATTAGAAAAATGAATTGGCTCCCATGAGTAGGAAAGTGGCCTGAAGAGGATCAGAAGTCAAAGTTCATGAGATTTTAATCCCAGTTTCTGTATCTATTCCCAGTCCAGAGGAGGACACTTAAATGCTTTGTTAGCTTTATTCCTTTCTGAATGGGACTAGATTTTAGCTTAGTCACTGTGGTATTTACGGCATTAATTGGCTAATTCAGCACCTTGCTCTAATGATGTAAATATCCTGAAAGCTTCACTGGAAGGATTTGAAGGTGTAGTTTAAGAATTATTGCTCATCTTTGACCTTTCTTTGTAACACATCTTGGAAGAGTTAAAGGTAAGGCAAGAGGGGAACATTTTCATTTTAAAAAGAGACAGGCATTTCCATTTGGCAAGACTTTGCATCCTGATGGGAAAACATAAACACACAGTCTCTGATCTTGCCTCAATCCATATTTAATCTCGGAGAGTGCTGTGGTGTAATTTTGAAGACAACACTTTCAGGAAGCATGAGGGAAATAGTCCAGTCTTCCTTCTGCTTTGATAAACTATAAAGGAAAAAAAAAGGTGGGTGAAGCAGGGCAGAAATGTCACATAATCCCACACAGGGTACACAAGAGATGTGGAAGACAATGCCACAGAGCAAAAGACAGTTATGGGGAGATTTACACAACATCCTTTGAGATTATAATGACATCCCCTTTCCTCTCTGCAGACTCCTTTTGTTTTTGTGGATAACGAGATGAAACCCTGCCTGTAAAAGCCCGAGGAGGAAGCCCAGGGGTGGTTCTCATGCAGAAGATGCTGCCCTTGTCCCTGCCAGTGATGCTGTGCTGTAGGGCTGTCTTCCCCCTGCCCCAGCAGCACTCACTCACTCACTCCCCTCCATGCCTGCTCCATGCCCAGCTCTGACAGGTGCCACAGGGAGGGGGTGGGAATAAGAAATCGGATCCAGTCAGTGGCAGGAAGACGAGCGAGGTTTTAGGAGCTGATGGAGTGTTAGGAAGACACTGGAATTGAAGCTTGCAGAGGGTGGCAGGATTAAAAATAGGCTGTAGCCAGCCTTCCCCAGCATTTTTGCATCTCAACTGCCTGTTATGCTTGTGACCCACTGAGGAAGAGGCAGCAAAGAAAGAGATTTTCTTTTCCACCTCCCCAGCAGTGCAGGACAAAAATGGTATTCTGCTTCTAACCAGATGGTTCTGCTCTCTTGGTCTGATAAGATCTACTACAAGGGTGTAAACTGAGTGTTTTGTCCCTGTCTTCAGTCAAACCAAGGGACTCTCACCTTCCTCTAAGTTCAACAAGGCACTCATGCACTGAAGATGTGCTCCTTCATTCACATCTTACAGGCCATTTGCAGGCTTCCATTTGCAGGCAGTTTTTGTAGAAACCATCATTTTAATTCAAGATATTGATGAAAGAAGGCATTTGTCAGAACTGTGTTATCCAATACAATCAACACTGCACCTTGGTACTTACCTTAGCAATGCTGTATTTGTTTTAGAAAAACCCAAAGACAATTCGTAATGCTAAGAGGTGTTGAAATCCATACTTAGAAAAGGTGCCTGAACCTCCTGGCCAATAGCTCATATTTTATAGGAGCCAGGAACTGCTTCTTCTGCTCCTTACTCAGAGTATCTATTTCTTCATGTTGGTTTTGAGACAGACAAGGCTTCCCTGAACTGTGAGTTTCAGCCAGCCATGAGCACAACATACCAGCTAAAAGTAAAAAATCTGCCTTGTCCAAGAGCATAAGTTTAGGAAGAATCTTTTTGAAAGGCTGCTGAGATGTCGGTTTTTGGTTTTTTTCCCCAGCTTTAACTTTCATACATCAACAAGATCCTTTATCCGATACACGTTAGCAAGTTTGAAGTGTGGTTGCAAGATTTGTAAGTTGGTCTCAAGCAGAGCCAAAGGCTGCCACATCAGGTCCCCTGGCTCTAGCACTTTAAGAAGCTTAGCTGCTTCTGCTTGGTTAAAACATGCCCTCAGGTAGCAGCTTGTAACTGGGGAAAGCATTGTGCAAAAATTCAGTGCCACTCCTTTTTTTTTTATCGTGTGTGTCTGCTCCTTCTAGAGCAGTATTTGTGCATAGTAACAGACTGCCAGACCATTAGAGGTTTCTAGAGCCAGTCCTGCCTTAACTCTGGGTTCAGTTTTCCTTTTTAGAGCTGCTGTGTAGTGTTTCTCCCCAAGAGAGAGTCATCAGACAGAACAAAGGTATTTCCACAGATACACAGCACTCCCTTGCAGTGCAGAAGTGGTGTCTGTTAGGTGGGGTGGGGGGAAGGAGCCAAAACCCAAGGACTGCTTTTTCCACCCTGGTCTTCAAGTATAGGAAGTGAGGTGCTCTGAGGGGAGCAGGTGTGAGGGGAGTGATCTGGCAGGAGGTGCTGCTGTGGCTCTCACGGGGTGCTGTACTGCTCCTGTGTCCCCAGGAACGTTCGTGTCCGCGTTCACCGTGCTCTGCGGGGCCCGCACCGACCTCCCCGACCGGCACATGTGCTGCGTCTTCTGGCTGAACATCGCCGCTGCCCTCATCCAGATCCTGACGGCCATTGTCATGGTGGGCTGGATAATGAGCATATTTTGGGGCATGGACATGGTCATTCTTGCAAGTAAGTACAGTGCACTCCCCCTCCTGACTTCCCCTCCATGTGGCAATGACACTGGGTCCCAGAAAATGTCCCTGCAGGCCACTGGGCTGCACTGTAGGAAGGAAGAGCCATAGGATGGGCTCTGCCAGTCCATGAGAAACACAGTAGGCAGAGAAATTGCTAGGAGGCAGTAGAAATGGGCCCTGTGACATATCTGGGAGAGTCTCCCATCCCACCACATGGGTCAAGAACTTCTCTGTATGAAATGAAATGTGCAGGAAGGGGGAGCACTGTGAACTCTGCTATCTGGAGCCCCTTCTGCCCTGACCACATCCATTTGAAGAAGAAAGCCCTTTCTCCCTTGCAACTCTGGCTGCAAATCTGTGGTTAGTGAGACCTCCTTGCTAGGCCAGTTCTGCTCCCAGGGCCAGTTGTCCCCAGAAAAGCCCTGGGGACTCTCCTGGACTCTTCCTTTCCTCCCCAGGATACATTTATCCATTATTTTGGAGGTTTTTTCATGTTTCAGACCAAGTTCTTAGGCTGAGCTAGAAGTGTTTTGCTGCTCCTAGAATGATGTCCCATATACCCTTTGAGTTGACTAAAACATTAATTTAGGGAAAGAAGAATCTTTTTTTAAATTTACATAATTTAAGTCACCAGTTAGTAGATATTACCACTCCAGAACACAGTTATGGGCTCTGTAACTTTCATCTGACAAATGCTTTCACTGGTGCAAAAATTGTGTCGTATCTCCTGTATCCTGGTGCAGAGGATGGAGGTGACAGCCTCATCTCACCTCCAAAGCCAGAAGCAACACAGAGCTCAGGGTGCTGGTGGGATCTGCAAGACCCCGCCCCCTTTCCAGAGGCTGGTAGAGGCCGATGGGCAAGCCCTCAAGCCAAATAGGTCTGAGATCTTTCAAGCTGACAGGACAGGCAGTTCCCAAAGCAAGCCCTTGTCCCAGAGACCATCTTAACAGCAGCTTTTGCCTTTTGGTTTAAAGGGGCTCCACTTTGTCATCTCTGCTGATGACATCTGTGGCTTCATGACAGAGACGGAGAGAGGATCTCAGGAAGTTGCCATAAAACCTGCCCAAAGACAAAATGGATGAAATAGGAAAAAAAAGAAAAAGGCAGGAAACCAGTGTACATTTTCAGCTGCCAAACCCAGGGGTTAAACCCTCTCACCAAACCACCTGCTAATTTCTGAGCCAGCTTCAGTTAAGGCAGTCCCCATGCAGAGCAAGCGATGGATATTAAAAACCTGTGCAAACATGTGCAAAGCAAAAGCTTTCCTCAGGATGAAGGCAGTATTGTTCTTTCCTTTACCCTGCAAACCACCTACCATGTTTCCTTCCAGATGTACCTGCAGAGCAGGTTATTTCTGAGGCTAAACTGTGAACTGATGTACATGTGTGATATGTCTTTAAAAATTTGCCAGATTTGTGTGTAATGCCATAAGTGCATGTTCATAACCACAAACTCTTCTGCTCTTCCTTGGCGGGGCAGCCCCTGTGTGCAGGTCGCTGTCTGGCAGAACCCCATTCTGCAGGTGTGGGGAGAGTCAGGAAAGCATCTGTCCCAATAAAGAACCACCACTGAAATTGTGACTTGCTTTGCTCCAAAGCCCTGCTCTCCAGCTAGAGAGGTTGGTGCTTAGCGGGGGTCTTACTGGGAGGGTTTTCTTCAGTTTCACTGTTGGGGAAAACCATACAGCTTGGAAGTGTGTTCAAAACACTCTTTCCCACATCTGGCTGGATCCCACCAGTTTGGGAGGCAGAGGATGGATGAACAGCATGTGGTGGGAATGCTCAGGTCAAGAGGTCCCCAAGCACAGCAGTATTTCATCCCTCTGGTGGTGATAGAGAATGGCAAGAGGAGTCAATGTGTCTTATGTTTCACCAGCAGCATCTGACAAGCTGCAGACCGTGGCAGTTTCTTGCCATCTCATTAAATAGCTGCTTTTAAGTTTATCTGCCGTGCAGAGAAAGTAGTGGCTAAATGCAGCAGTTCTTGGTTGATGGAGAAGAAAATAAAAGAAAAAACTTTATTGATACAAAGAAGTGATTGGTTGCTCTTACCTGTATCAAACAGCCCTGTCAAACCCAAAGTGGTTGGTTCTTGTTATCCTATTAAAAAAAAAAAAA
>VWZV01014344.1:41182-127216 GCA_013397155.1 Irena cyanogastra
AAAAAAAAAAGGAAACCGTGTTTCTAATGCAAGAAATAAGACATTTCATTTAAGAACACTGCCAGTTTGCTTTGGCTGGGTTTTGTTTGTGTGTAAACCATTGGATGCACTGGACAGAAACTGTACACCACTGCAACTTGAATCTGGGTACAGATGGGAAATAGTTTAAAAAGTGTGAAACTACTGCCCACCTCTAGTCCCGTTGCCTTGAAATGATCAATCCCATGTGTCCCTGTGAGGATGCCAGACTATTTGGATGGGCTAGAGGCAGGACACAGCAGGTCCTGTCTAAGCTGGTGAAGGCTAGCAGTGAGGAGGAGGGTGGGGAGCCGCTGAGGGTCAGGAAGTCTGCTCAGGCTTTCCCTAAGCGATAATCACCTCGCTCCCTGGATCTGAACCTGCCTCTCTGTTAGCTGGCAAAGAGCTGGGAGGGAGTTAGGACCACGGAATCATAAAATCACTGAGGTTGGAAAAAACCTCCAAAATCATTGAGTCAAAACCTCCAAAACCATTCAGCCATCACCATCGTGTCCACCACTGAACCATGTTCCCCAAGTGCCACATCCACATGCCTTTTGAACAGGAGACTCCTTCCAGCTTTTCATCTTCTAGTGCTATTTCCCAGGAATGGAAAGGGGGAGTCTGGTCTGGGGATAATGGCATACTGTCCTTAATGAGGGAAAAAGGAGAAGAATTATAGGCCAGTCACGTATGCTTCAGTTCCTGGAAGACATAATCAAGTAAGTGACTCGCATGCACTTAGAAAATAAAAAACACCCCCACAAAGTCACTGTGAGTCTGTCCAGAGCGAGCTGTGTCAGACTGGCTTAATTCCCTTCAATGGCAGAGGAATTAATTCTGTGTGAGGTGTCAGCAGTCAGACATCCCTCCTAACCTTCAGATGCTGACCCTGTCTCACACAGCGTTCCTGCCAGCAAGCCAGGGGGATGTGGCCTGCATGAAAATGTGCTTGAGAACTTTCCTCTAAATGGATTTTCCTGACCTCGGAAGAGATAAAGAGAGGTGTGTTGAAAGGTCCCTCCTGAATGCAGCTCTGTTCAGTATTTTCATTTGTTGCTTGAGGATGAGCTGGAGAAGAGGCTCCCCAGCCGCACACCAGCGCTGGCTGCGATGGCAGCAGGCACAGCGAGGGCAGTGCCCGGATCCACGCCAATCAAAGAAACGGTACTCAGTAGCGACAAGCCCAAGACTACAGAAGGATTAATCGACTACATAAATACACGCTAGGGAACAACTTGTTTTCTAGGGAAGGATGTGGTGGCTGCAGTGAGTCACAAGCAGCACAGGGGGAACATTGCTGCAGAGGGAAAAAACACCACACCGGCAGGTGGGAACAGAGCTTGTAGGGCTTTTGCTGATCCCATCACCCTTCTCTGCATGCATAAAGCTGTGGTGAGGCTTGTGGCCAACTTTGGAGGCTGTACTTCAAGTGGAAAACCTGGAGAGAGTCCAGAGAACCGTAAGACAGTAGGCATGTTGATGATGAAGGTGTTCAGTGGGCTGGTAAATGTGAGAGGGCAGCAGTTCAGCCTAAGATAGAGCTGAATAACTCTAGGAAGGACCTGTGTGGAAATTTTTTGTGGATGTTTTTCCTCGAGTAAGGTTAAAATGCTGCAGAGGTAGCATGGCAGGATCTGCTCTCTCTGTCCCTGGAAGACTCCAAGAGTGGGTAGACCCATGTCTGTCAGGGACAAGGTGGGACACAGCAAGAGACTGACTGACCTGGGGGTCGTGTCCAACCCTCATCTCCTCTAGGGTGCCCTTTAGCAGGATAATATACCAGAAGGAAGATAAATTGAATTCAGTTTTGCTGTCACACTTAATTACTTTTGGCGGCACCACAGCATGGGGTGTTTTCTCTGCTAATTTAAATTAGCTGCCAGCTGGCCCCATTGGACACCAGAGATATCTTCTTTAAGCAGCCATATGGCTTTGAGAACTGTCCTCTGCTGTACCTGCTGTCTGAAGGCAAAGGTAGAATTAGGGAGCACTTAATTCTTCTGCCAAAAAATGGCTGGGCAGCACTGCTGCAGTGTGCTCTCCTCAAACCCCTCGCCAGCTCTGCGGGGACGCTGCACAGAGCTGAGGCAAACCACAGCTAATTAGCTGGCCAAAGCCAACTGGAAAACAAGCTTCCTAAGGCTTTCCAGACAAAGGTCCCTCAGCTACAGGCACACCTTGTCCCCAGCCCACATCTTCATCAGCCCCACTGTGCAGAACGAACTTTCCAGGAAGTCCCTGCCTGCTCAGAGCCCGATATAAAGGGTTGTGTTTCTTGACGGAAATGCCAGAGAAATAACACAGTAACGTCACACTCACATGGCACAGGGGACACAGGTCAGGGGCTGGTTGTCCAGGCATTGTTTTGCCTCTGCTGAATGCAGCCAAGAAGTCAAGTCTGGTTTCTGAAGGAAGCCCTCCCTCAGCTTTCGGCCTCTGAATGAATGATGTGCTTGGCTGAACCATCACTCTCGGGTTCACTGGATGGAGACTTTGGCTAACTTGTGGGGCTGATTGCCAGCCAGCAGTAAAATCTCACCTGTAATCATGCCATTCTTGTCACCCTTTGCTAATTACTCTGTTCAGACCCTGCCAGAAGCAGCAGCAGATGATTGCACAGTCACTGTATGCTCAGGCTCCGAGGGAAAGCGTCACCAAGCCTCTCTACTCTGCAGGGCCTCTGCTGGGGCAGGTAACACAGCTGTCCTGGGAAGGAAAGGGGAGCAGGAAGCCCAAATCAACCAGTAACCCTTCATGAGATGAAGAAAATTCCAAGGACAAATTGCCTGCTTGGACCTATTACACTTAAAAAAAAATCTAAAAAGACCTGTCCCCCAAACTAGGCCTGAGGAAAGTAGTTAAAATACCCTTTTCTTTGCAGTTTCCTACCAAATGCAGTGGTGGGGCAAATTATTAAAACATTGTAGGAATGTTAAATAGCCCCAGTGTTTGCATCATCCAGACAGGCTGAGGCATGCTGTGGTTGTGAGTTACCTGTGGGCCCAAGCAAACTGAGCAGGGAAGCTGCCAAAAACTCTTCAGGTGTAGTTTTCCCAACTCTGGGACTATGAATGGTACGCCATGAGCCCATTGGTACACTGTGATGTCTTGTTTGATGCTTTCCTTCAGTGGCTCCCCTTCAGTCAAACCCACAAAATGCCAATGGCACAGAGGAGAGAGTTTCTGGGAGCGTTGCTCAGAGATGTTAGCCCATCCAGCTTGTCCAGCTTGGGGCTGGAAAAGCAGATGAGGATTCTCGTGTCATCTTTAAACAAGAGTCCCAAATTAAATGATCCACTTCATGTACAGGGATTTTAAGAAATGTTTAGTCCTGGTGTGACTATCTGATGGCAGAGCAGCTGTTCTCTGTTTACTCTGCAGCCTCAGTTTGTTCATTCTCTTCTGGTTCTCCATGCATTTCAGATATATCGTCTACAGTTACATTTCTCCCTCTCTCTTTCTTTCATGTTTCTTTGCCTCCTTTTGTTCACCATCAAAGTCTCACAAGGTAAGTTTGTTTTTGTTCTTCTTCCTCCTCCTCCTCATGCTCCAAGGCAGTTTCCTATGGCGAGCAGCAAGCATCAGTCGGGGCAGGACATCTGGAATTCACTTTGGCCAGTGCTGCCCACTCCCAGCCCAAGTCCAGCCACGTGCCTTTACCTGTGTGTGTCTGACTGTCTTTATGTCTGTCCTGTGGCTGCACAGCCCCAGAGATGCTGAAAATCTTCATACAGCATTGAAATGACCCTAGAGATGCTCCAAGGGCACCCTTGGAGTAAAGCAGGAACCTGTTTCAGCATTGAGAGCATCCTGAAGCCACCCTCTGCATGAATCCAGTCCCAGAAGGACAGCCTATGCAGAGACTGGGTTCTTTTTGCCTCAATCTTATGTGCAATGGTTTACAGGAGAAGTGCAATTTCAAGTAAACTTGATTAAATCAGCGACTTTGTGCACAGGCCCACTTAATCCTGAACCCAGAACTGTCTGTTCTACACAACTACACCTCAATTTTATCGCAGGCATATTAATGTAAAGCTGCTTCATACAGAACAGCTATTCCTATGCAAGAAATGCAATAACTATTTTCACATATAAACTATTTGATAAGTTAAGTCTGAAGTATTGTAATAAACAAGTTTAGCATAGGACAGGTCATTTTTTGGCTTATGGTCTTGTAAAGAGACAGGCTTGGCCATTGTAACTTCCTTCCAGCCAGTTTCAACACTGGTAGCCAGACTGAAAGGATTTCTCAATCTTAATTTTCTTACATCTCAATAAAAGGCATGGCCGTACAAGTAAGTTACTCTTACTTTAGCTAAAGATTTAAGGCGGGCCCCACCTTTCTGGTCCATAGGGTTGTTTGTTTGTTTTTTTAACTCTGCTCCCTAAACAAATTAAACCCATGCCATAGACAAGCCCAAATTACAAGTTTCCAGCCAGCTCACTTTGCCTTCAGAGCTGACTCACACTTAAAATATAAATGTATGTGAAATCGTCATTTTGCCCCCTAGAAAAAGCTGTGAGATGAGAGTCTGTTCAGCTGCACATAATACGCAGAAATTCAGTTAAGTGTCATTATTTTGTCCCTTGTGCTTGTTTAACTGCAGGAGGTCCAGGCTACCAAACCTGGGCAAATGTGTGGATTTTTTTCCGAAGTACAGCAAAGTTCATTTGCTGGAGTCAATTCTTAGTTCAGCAAAAAGTCCCTTAAAGATAGGGGTTCTGGCACCTGCTGGTAGTTTGTGTTCAGTTTTTGTAAGGGACTTACAAAAGCCTAACATAAGGGTTAGAAAAAGTATTACAAAGCATAAATGGAAAAGTGTTTGAAAAGTTAAGCATTCTTCTGAGATATGAAATTTCAGACTTCTTTGAAATTCAAAATATAAAAATGACAGGCTGCTTACGTTACTTAAGCTAAGGAAAAAAAACCCCTCTGGATTTAAAAAAGTTTTTTAGTTGAAAAATCTTCACTGTGGCAGGCACTGCAAGCAAGGGGAGTTTGCCTCTTTAATAACATTTTTTGCATTGATACAGTCAGAATAACAAGCTTCTCTTGAAACGAAAGTGCGGAAAGCTTTTGGCACAGACATTGCAACTGCTTAGGAAAGTGTTAAAAAAATCCAGTATTTTTCTCATCATCCTGTACTAGCACAGGAGCTGCAGGTGCTCTCCTATTGCCCTTCCCTGCCCTACCCACCTCAGGGGATTAAACTGCCCCCTACGGGATTTGCAGCCTGCCCTCAACCGCTGTGTGCAGGACAGTAAATAATCTGGGGCTCCAGGACCCAAGGGGCTGTGACAAGCAGCAGGACAGGCTGCTTGAGCCCTTGGAATGTCCATGTGGCTGCAATACAGTGGGGACCCCAAGGGCTTTGCTGTCTTGGTTGGGAAGTGCATCAAACCTCATGGCCACTGGAAGAGGAAAGGGTGTGAAGGAACAGGGATCCAGGCAGTTTCCTTGGTTTTGCTGCTGAAAAGATTGGTTTCCTCCAGGCCCACTGGATGGCTGCTGTGCCCTAACAAAAGCATCTGTAATTCTGCTGGGCTGGAGCAAAGCAGGTGCAGAACCAGACAGTAAGGATATCATTGGAGGCATCCCAAGGTCTGTGTTTGACATGTCAGCCTGTGATTCAAAGCATTCTCCTCCTCCAAGAGGTGTTTGCTCACTTGTGCAAACTGCAGTGCAAAGCGGTTGCTGTTGGGGAGTGCCGTCAGCAAAAGCCAGCATGGGAACAAAAAGATGGACAGAGGAAACCAACCTCCTCCTCCCTGGCAGTGCTCTGGGAGGACGAGGTTCAAACACAAGTAGATCTCAAGGAGAGATGTGTGTTGGATGTACAATCTACCAGGGCAGTGCTTGGGAACAGCTATGTCACTGGAGCAGGATACAAGGGCATCCATTTCCCCTGCACCACAGAAAAACACACTCCATAAAAACTTTAGGTTACCGGGCTGGAATTGGTGACCACTGGTACCTGCTGTGCTCTTACAATCTCTTCAAGCAGAGGTGCCTGTGCCAGGCTGGTGGCAGGCAGGAGCCACAGCAGCAGGGGCTGGCTGCCAGCATTCTCATGCCTGTGCCCAGGAAGGAGGCAGCACCAGGCAGCTGTTGGCTAAAGCAGGGCAGGGGGCTGCCCTGGGCAGCCTGGCCACAAGGGGGAATGGGGCAGCCCCCCGTCTCCCTCCTGTTTTTGCCACTCCTGGTAAACCAGGCTCGTGGCTTGCTTGAGCCTTACTGAGGGTCCTCATTTGGAATTAACTCTAATGATGTTCCCTTCCCCTCCCTCCTCACAGGCTACAAGGAACAGGGGATCCCACAGCAGCTGTAGTGCCTGGGACAAGTATGGTCAGAGAAATACAGCGAGAGATTTCCTTTGGCAGCTGTGGGCCATGGACCTTTTCATTACCCTTTGTCTCTCTTCTCCCCTTTGTTTTGTCTCCTTGTGTCTGCCTGGTTCACCTGCCCATCCAGCGGAGCGGAGATGCAGAGCAGCCGGCGCAGATTTGCACTGATGCCCCTAAGTAGTGGAGATGAGGCAAGCATGGCTTGGCTTAGGACTGGTCCCAGCCAGCACGCGGTGGGCGGCTGATGAGGAGGATGAGGGTGCCAGGACAAAGAAACACCCTTGGCAAAGGTGGCACCTGGGCAGGCAGCTGAACCAAGAGTGAGGGAGATCCTGCCTTCCCTCTGCTCCCACAGGGATGTCGCTAAAGATGTTTTGCCTCCTTTTTATGCTCACTGTTAAAGGACACTGGCTGTGAACATCAAATGCCAAGGAGCTATTAATAGATATAGGTACAGGATGTAAAAGCAAACCAGTGGTACTTTCTTCCTGCCCCAAGATTCCATCTGTGACTGCTTTGCAGCAGTGGAAGGTCCAACCCAGCCTCCTCTGCTGTCTGTGTATGTACGATGTTCACTGAAGCTCTGTCCCCACAGATGTCTTGAGAAATGTGCTTGCTGTAAATCGTATTGTACCGCTGAAGTGACTGGGGCCATCCCCTGCTTCCATCTGCTGCCACCATACAAAGTCCAGAGCTCCCACCAGCCCAGGGGACACTTTTTGTAGCACAGGACTGGTGTCCTACAGCACCTCGCCTCTAGAGCAGCAAGTACAGCCTCGTGCTGCCAAAAGCCTCTCATATAAAACAATACTGGGGGAGCCAAAGAAAAAGACTTTTCCTGCCCCTGAAAGGGACTTGCTGGAAGTGTCTCCATGCTTTGGAAACAAATCCCCTTAGAGCGTGACAAGTGTTCCTGGTTGAAGCAGCATCCTAGCTCTGCTTCCTCAGGTAAGTATCCAAAACTCCAGGATTGCCACCTGGTACTAGACAGGTTCTTGGGAACTGTTGTGGTTGGAAGGCCTGTGGCCAGACAGGGTGGGGCTGTGATTTCATGGTTTGAACAACATGTGCAGAGTTGCAGTGATCCCTCTGACCACAGCAGGGCGAGAGGAGCTTGGCTTGGTGTCAGCACCTGGATGCTTTTCCTCTCCAAAAAGATGGCAGGAGGAGGCCTGCTGAAAGAGGGCAAAGCCTGGCTGCTCACATGCAGGGAGGGCCCTCCCAGCCAGAGGAGTTTCACGCAAACCCTCTGCCAAAACTGAGAGCCACCCAAGCATGGCAGAGCGGAGACCCACGCCCAACCCATTGCTCCTGCCAGGAGGCAGATGGTGAGAAAGGGATGGCAGCAAACCCCACTGACCTGCAATTGTCCAGCCTCTCCTGGTATGATGGTCTGCTTTTAACAAAGGTTTTTATTTTTCATGCAGAACAGGTCCTGTCAGCTAAAATACCTCCTGCTGTAAAGAGAGCTGGGGTGTCAAAAAGCAGCAAGTGCCCTGAACTGCCCACCAAGGGTGGAGGAGATCCCTGTGCCGGGCAGGGCACCTGTCAGTGATCCCAGAGATAGCTGCTGGGGTAGGAAGCTCCTTTGTTGTTTTAGTGCAAACCTCTGGCTTAGCCTCCCCACAGCCCCTGCTATTCTCCTGATGCCTGGACACTGTCTGGATTTAATGCAACACCTCTTTTCCCAGAAAGTTTCGTCCCTGCCCAATACCCCACTGTGCTGTGAGCCCACAGCATGTGGAAAGCAGGCATCAGACCTCTTTGCTTTCCCAGCTCAGGAGGTCCTTCTTCAGGACTAAGGACAAAGCAGCAGCCACAGTCCCAACTAACTTGTGGTGGGACAGGACCCCTCTAAGCTATGTCTGTTTATCCAATGCAGGCATCAGAAGGGATGACAGACTTTATTCACTTCACCCTTCTGTGGCTGTGTACTATAAAAACTTTGAGCTGTCTGAATAAGAGAAAGGGGCAGAGAGTTAGGAGCCTTGGAAGCATCAGCTTTCATTGTGAAGGTGCTGGCTCAAGCATTTCCTCTGATCTCAGCAGTCTTAATTGGAAAATATATATGTATATATAAACAAGGAGGCAAATTTGTAACACAAACAATTAATTGTACATTTTACCAAGTCAGACTTCAGGTAGGGCAGTGTATTTGTTCAGCTCACAGTATACAGTAAGGAAAAATGACTGGTCTCCTAAGCAAACCCATGGCAGAAACATAGGAATAACTCAGGCTGCATTTCTTGTGCCTCACACCCTAAACTGTTGCTTGTACTGCCATGCTGGACAGACAGAAACAGGTATTTAGTCACTACCCTATATCCAAACAGGGATGCTGAGCTCCACTTTTTGGGCTACTGCATAGAAAGTGAAGATCATGACCTGGTGCAGACAGAAAAGCTTGACATTTGTCACTTTAGAGGAAAAGAGATGAAAAACCATCAGTTTTTAGAGCGACACAAGCCACACAACACAGGCAGCAGAGGAGCAAAGGTTTCCTTGGAAGACAAGTATCAGCTGGTGCTTCTTGTTAGCCCAGGGCTGGAAGTGCTCCAGAGGAAAAGCAGCACAGTTATCCTGCCAGAATGCTAGGCTGCAACAAGCCACAGTTACCCTGCTTTGCCAGGGAGAGGCTTGGAGGACAGCAGCAGCTGGAGAAAACCAATCAAGCAGGTCAGTGGTGGAAAACCCAAGAGCCATCTGAGATCTGCATTAAAGCCAGGGGATGAGCTCCTCAAGATTACCACTGTCACAGAGCTGGCCAAAAGGATTTCTGCTCACAAATTCAGCAATTTCAAGTGTCTCTCCATTTCTACCAAAGGGACTGGTTCAGTGAGTGGCCTGTGCTGTGGCATCTGCAGCTCTGTGGCTTGCTGGGCTGTACAGGTGTTACAGAACTGAGCTTCAGCATTTCCTACAAGACAGACCATCTCCCCTCCTTCTCTTCCCACCTGGGAAAATAAGGGGTAAATAGGATCCTAACCAGTAGCAAACAGGGAATTTGTAGCACATCTGGAAAACACCTTCACAAGCTGCTGCTGTCATCAGTGAGAACTCTTTTTTTGAGATCTATAACTAGCCCTGAAGCCAACCAAATCGCTGTCATTGCACATGCCGCAGCTGAGCAGGCAAAAGAGCAATGGCTACCCCTCACCTTTGCCAAAGCAGAATGGCTGGGTCAAGTGCAAACACCAAACACTGCCTAAGCATCAAGTTAGTTGTGCTGTGGTGTCAGGACAGGTGTGCAGGAGTCCCTGCAGACACAGATAACAGACTATGGATAAAAGGAACCAGGCAAAACCTTTGGGTGCAGAAGCTCTAAAACAGGAGCAGCAAGTGTGGCGTAAGAACTTCTTCTGGTGCCTGTGAAGTTGGGTTTGCTTTTAGAAGGGCGATTTAAATGTGTAGTGGACAGGCAGCACAAGAAGCCTCAGGCTGGGGAGGATTAAACAAGCTGACATTTTCACTGGGCCTAAACTGCCAAAAGCCACATCTCCTGTGGCATCAGATATCAGATCAGCAGCAGATGCCCCAACCCAGAGACCCAGCAGCTGCACAAAAGGTCCCCTGAAAAGGGAAAGGGACAGAATAAGCTCCTCATGAGTATCATCAGGGTTTTGCTGACCTTCTGGGCCACATGTGCTGTCTGTCTCTGTGCCCTGGTGAGGATGGGAGAATTCGATTGGCTGAGAAAGGACTGAATGGAAATGCTGCCCTCCCTGGGATGGCTGCAGGTGTCTGAGACCATCACTTTGGTTAGGTCTGGGTGCTCCCTGCATTTATTGCATGAGGGAGTCTGGTACTGCAGTACAGCACTGCACAGATGAGGTGTGAGATTTATAATTTACTTTCAGGTTTTGCTCTGTAAAATTTTTTCTTATCTTTGACCTTCTTACTGAATTGGTGAAGCCAAGAAAACATTCAATGCAGCACTTCAGAGGCTCTGAAATCTGTCAAATGACACCCAGGACAAAAAGCCTTATTTTTGCCTATTGTGGTGATTTGCTTAATTGATTTTAATTAGAAGCAGACAGCTTCCCACTTTAGGACAGGAGCCACTTTATAGATTGGCCTTGCTACCAGGCAGCAAGCATCAAATTGAATTTTCCCCAAGGCTGTCCTGTGTAGTAATAACAATGATAAATCTCTCTGCTTTTTCCAATAGCCCTGAATAAAAGTAGCACTGCCAAGCCCCACCCCAGCCCAGATGTGAGCAGCAGCCTGCTCTCAGGCAATGGTGAGCCCCTCACCTTGGCTTCAAGTTTCCCCATGGCAAGGAGTGAGGAGCTGTGGGGAGCTCAGAGAATGAGCCCAGGGCAGGGCCGTGGTCACCAGGGAGTTCTGCTCTTCCCATCTTTAGTATCATACCGTCCACTATGACTTGGTTTTCCTCCTCTCACAAGAGTTCAGAGTTCTATGGGCAGCTGGCAACATCTGGAGGGGTGTGTCTGGTGCCCACAATCCAGGCACTGACAAGAAGAGCCATGCTGTGAAGACACAGGTACAAGTGAAAATCTGGAGCTTTCCCTCATCAACAATTACTTTCTTTCTCTTTAGGGTAAAATTAACCACCCAGCACTTTCACATCTCCTTCCAAAGCATTGCAGAGGGGGCAACACCTCCACCTCCACCGGGACTGGATAACTCCCCTCCCTCCTGTGAGAGCTGTGCTGTGACCAGCTGCAAACCAGCCCAGTCTCCTCGCCAGCACAGCCAGAGGGCACAGCCCTGAGCACTTCCTCTGGTCCAAAGTGCATGGCCCCCAGCTATCCCAGCACCATTTATAAATGTAGATGTTTGACACGCGAGTTTTACAGCTAAAGAGTGATTGTGGGTAAGGGAAGAATAAACCCTTCATCCCCATCTGCCAGCAACACAGAATTTTCTGCTGCTCCTTTCTGATTGTGAAAACCAGGTTTCTCAAAAAAAAAACAAAAAAAAAACCCAACCCAAAAAACCAAACAACCAAAACAAAAAAAGGGCTTTAATAAAATAGCTTCTTGGTACTTGAACCCAGCAGGGCTGAACAACTGATTTACTACTCATTGGAAAGCAATTCCAGGTAGGAACCAACCCAGTCAAAAACCAGCTTCATCCTGGGTCAGCCCAACCATTGCAGTGCAGGGCACGGTACCATTTTTCCAAGTTCATTGGTGTT
This sequence comes from Irena cyanogastra, assembly GCA_013397155.1. Classification (NCBI taxonomy): domain Eukaryota; kingdom Metazoa; phylum Chordata; class Aves; order Passeriformes; family Irenidae; genus Irena; species Irena cyanogastra. The sequence continues at coordinate 52,710 of VWZV01014344.1, forward strand.
GCCAAATCCGTATTTACCATGGAAAAGACACTTTGGCAGGTGACCCCCACCCTCCCAGCCTTTTGCCTGGTTGGCCACACTTGCTGCAGGGGCTCGGCATCACACTCAGCTATGGCAGTCACAGCCGGGAAGATCAGTGGGGCTTTGTGTTGGGAGCAGCTCTGGCACACGCAGCCATGTATTTTATTGCTACCCAGCCCAAACTGCATCTACTGCAAGACACCACCAAGTGTTCCTTGACATCTAAACTCCAGGTATAAGGAGACCCTGGCTAGATCTGACGTTCTTCCCAGGTAAAAGCAATGTCTTCTCCCACATGCTTGCTAACCATGGTGTGGCAGCATAGCCCTGTATTTTCCAGCTGACTTTGCTTCATGTTCACACACACAATGCACTTTGAAGCAGTGCTGCAACTTACCTCCCAAACTGGCACTCATCATTCCCATCCCCCTGTGGGAGCAGCACAGTGCAAAACTTCAGGTCACAGTAGCACCACCTGAACCAGGGTTAATTGCAGTGAATCCCACCAGAGCTCATGCTACCCACAACCCATCCTTCCTCCTCTTGTCATCTGTATAAATAACTAAGCCAGGCTAAAAGTCAAGTCCTGCTTCTCTTGCACCCACCCAACTGGCCAGAGGGAAGCAACAACGCCCTGTCCCCACTGCTGGAATGGTGCAGTGGGAAGTGAAGGTTTTGTTCAGGCTCTAAGAACGGCAAAGGCCAGAGTAGCTCAATCTATCTTCCAGCTCTGAGAATGCTTTCAACAGGCGGGTGAAAGGAAATGGCACATTTTGGTTTGGGATCAAAACAGGAGCTCACCTCTACCAGCAGTTCCTGGAGATGATGGTAGTGCTCCCCCAGACACCCAGCAAGTGATCCCACCCTGACCCACACCCCTACTTCACCCACCACACACCAATACAGGCACTGTTCCCGAGGCTGGGAGGGGGATCGCTGGCTCAAGTCTATGCTCTCCGTGGTTTTGGCTATGCATGGGTACATCAGATTTTCCACCTTAGGAAGGAGGGAGCAGGGGCCTGCCCACCTGTGCCATTTGCACCTTGCTGGTGAGCCCACCTTTCATTTTCATACTGGAGCCCAAACTGAGGCGTTGCAGAGGACCATTTGTATGCCTATTTATATCACCGAGTATTGGATTGTGACTTGTGTTTTGATACTGTGGATATTTTTTTTTTAAAGTTAAATATATTCTATTGCTGGACAGTTGGAACAAAATGCAGCGTCTCTTTATGTCACGTGGAGAAACCCTATCATTCCTGATTCCAAATGGGTTCTCATTCTCCTCCCATCAGCGAGGTGATGGAGAGCATCCAGCAGACACCAGCCCACACCCACATCCCCTGAGGAGAGGAGGCAGGGGCCAGGGCATGGCTTCCTTAAGGAATTCACAACCAGAACCTTCCAGAGGAGTAGGCTGGTGAAGAGAGCCCCACCTGAACCTCTCTAATGGAGACAAGGGAGGGGCAAAAGCCACCCTGTGTTCCCTTGTGCACATTCCTAACAGCAATCCTTTATGACCGGGTTTCGTTTGCAATTTCAACATTTTAATATGATTCCAGGCACATTATCCCTGGTCCCCACGAGAGAACAGCCGACATGCTGTCAGGAGCTTGGCCACAGGCACCTGAGTAGAGGTGAGCAGATGGCAGAGCCTTCCCATGAAAGGCAGATCTGCTGCAAGGGTCAGCAGTTTGTCAAAACACCTGCACATTTCAGCCATCCACACTCCATGCTCCTCCTGTGATGTACAATGCCACAAAATGCCACTGCTCTGCTCCCTCCCCAAAGCCACTGTGGGTAGGGAAACACATGGGAGATCCCAACTGGATCAGGGGGCCAAACTCAGAGTTGGTGTAAGACCAGCAAGAAGGGTCTTCTCACACCCCATGGCTTTGAGGGGTTGGGGAGGTGAGGCAGAAGCTCCTTTCACTTGCTGTATGTTTCCATTCAGGCTTCAGCCCTCAGCAGGGGAAGCACTTTGGGAGGAAAACTGATATATAGTATGATACTATTAATACACCCATGCAGACACACTGGCACATGGCAAACCCACTAGAAAGATGTGGGATAACTGTCTTGAAGAGATTTCTTTAACACCCTGCTAATGGAACCATTTCAGAAGGGGAGGAGGAAAATTAGCAATAAACCCCACAAAAGCAAAGTCAAAAACTGGAGCTTGGTGAAGACAGATGAGACACAGGGAAAACCCCCATGCCACACTTCTGGGCACCCCCCTGCCCAGCCACCCACCTCCTCCACACTGAGGCCCAAGGAAGGCCCACAGCCACCACACACCTCACCCTGACTTCAGGGGTGAACTGGCTCACCCCCAACAGAAGAGCAGAGCCACACCAGGTTCCCTTGCTGTCGCTCATCTGTGCACCTGCTCTGTGCAGCACAGCAGTGGTAGGTCCAAGAAAACTCCCTTTCCAGCAACCACCACACAACAGGGATAATTCCGTCCCTCTCCACTTGCAGCCTCCCCAAACCAACTCACCTCCTTATAGCTGCCATGCATCTCTGGGACACATGCAGTCCTGCAGCAGCTCTTGCTGGGAGCCCCACAGGGCTACAGTCACAGCACCAACACCACTCCCAGGGTGATGGGGAGCAGCTGTGACCTCCTGCATGCTCCAGAGCAATCAATGTAAACAGGTGTGCTTTGCATCAGGCAGTCTGGGAGAGTTTGGGCTGTTGGCTGCTGTTACACTGGTGGGGAAAAATTAGCTTATGCAGGAGGGCTGGGGTCAGTCCTGGCTTGCAGCTCACCCCAAAAGGCAGCCACGGTTTGCCCACCAGCAGCTCTCACTGCTGGCCATACAGAGATATGGAAATACACCACCTGGGAATTGGATCATTTAGAGATACACATTTAGAAAAGCATAATTTCAACTGTATTCTGTTCAAACTAGCCTGAGCAACCATCTAAAAAAGTAATGTCTGTGCAGAGGAGGGTTATTGCAAGGTATGCGTGTACTATCTCTAAATCTCAAAGTCATGCAGTCCAAATACACATTCAGATCCACATGCAGCTATGAGAAGGTAGCACCTGATCTTAGGAGGTAATATTACAATTACAGGCTATTTCAGAGCTTGTTTCCACAGGAAAACTGCAGCCCTGTGGAAAAGGATGTGAGCTGCAAGATTGGCAGGAGTATATGCTTATGTCTAGGGCACATTAAGCATTGCGCTGCCAGAGATGTGAAGGGAGGTTGTGGGTTTTTAAAAGACAGGCCTTGGCTCCAGGCCAGTGAGATGAATGCCAAATTCCAGGGTTAAATTCTGTTTATTCAAAGGCCCACATGCTGCTGAGCACCCTGGGCAGTACAGGGATTAGGAGCCACTGTCTCTGAAGAGACAGTGAGTGAGTGCCCTGGCACGCTCAGATTGCTGCAACCTGCCCTGCTGGAACCTCGGCCCACCAAAGCAGCCGCTGTCACTGCCTGTCCCACCAAAGCAGCCACTGTTGCTGCCTGTCCCACCCATGGCCAAAGGATACAATGGGTTCAAAGGATAGGATGGCAGCAACCTGCCCTGGGGATGCTCCCTCAGCAGCAGCACTGTGGACTGTACCGTGCTGGCACACAAGCACTCAAGAGACATTCTCTCTGATTCTTAATGATCCCCTTGTAAACCACAGGGCCTGTGAGCCTTCCTGCAAAGCCATTTCCCGTGGGAAAAGCAGCTAGGCACATGCAGAACATGGCAGTTGCATCAGGGCACTTTGAAGCACCTGCCTGGGGCTGATGAATGGTGGGAGGAAGCACGTGGCAGCCTGCAGAGCCCACCCACAGGTCCTGCCATATCCCCTCACTGTTCTGGAGGCATAGAAAGAGATGAAACATTAATTTAGCCCTAGATAAAGATACCATGCTGCCAGTGGGAAATGCTTTTTTAGCCACAGATCCTTTGCAAAGGGGGAAACATATCTGTAGCATCTCTATCTTGTTACTACAGACTCCTGCTGCTTTTTCTTCTCGCATTCCCTTCTCTGAGCCAACCCCACTGTTGCAAGATAAGCAGATGTGTGTGTGTGTGTGTGTGTGTGTGTGTGTGTGTCCCTGCAGAAGTCGTGGGGTTCCTGCCATGGAAAGCAGCATGTGAACCATCTTGGAGCAAAAGTCTCTTCTAACACAGAGGTCAGTGACTAGAAATTAAAGTATTTGATTCTGTTTCCTGGCTCTGGTCAGGTGTTTGAGTAAACGATTTTGTGCCTCTATTCCTTTTCATGCTCCTTCGTCCTGGTGGTTTCAAGTCATAGGTTTCTACATTAGGGAAAGTATGTTTGAACACCCTGGCACCAGGCAATGTGGAGAGTGGGGAGCTGGCCCCAGGTCTTGCAGGTCTGACACTGCAATACACACCAAATAAATGGTAGGAGACACAAAGTCACAATAAACAGAAAGCACCAGCCCCAAGCAGGTAGTGCAGCAGTGCCAGAAGTGGGATGAGCTGCTGGGGCTCCAAAATTTCTCAGTTACCTCCAGAGCTGTCCCAGATGGGATTCACTCCGCAGCCTCCTCCATGGCTGCTGAGTGGGCATGGGCTTTCTCTTCTAAGTGGTACCAGCAGCACTCCTGTGCTCTCTGGCTGTACCAGGGTGGAAGCATAGTTTCATCCTGGAGAGCAGCACGAACTACTAAGACAGGTCCCCTAAGGGTGGGAAGAGAACACCTGACTGTATAAAAGCAACAACAGCCCCTGGGGCTGCTGAGCAGCTTTTACCCCCAGAGCAGTAAATCCCCATATAAAGCCTTCCTTGCTGGAGGTATCACTCATGATGGGTCAGGCACTGGAGGTGCAGGACATGGCAGAGCTGTGTCCTCTGGGAGGTGAAGTGTGGGCCTGAGAATGGCAGGTCATCCCTGGGACCCCCAGGACTTCAGGAGCAGAGTGTGACCACTTCCACGGACTTAAAACTACGTGGCAAAAGATAAACCAAACCATCTGATGCTACAACAGGGCCCTGCCCACTTCTTCCATTTCCAAGGGGTTTCTAAATTTTTTTTTTTTTACACTTCACACTAACAAAGAACAAATTGTGTGGGGCTGACACTCAGTGGATCTTAGAGAGGTTCAGCACCAAGCCTGAACTTTCCCAAGGGAAAACAGTTTGCCTTCCTAGGGAACAGCTCTGTGAAGAATTTCATGTTCTCAGGAACAGATTGATAGAGGTTTTGTAAGCATCTCGTATTCTCAAAATAACAGGTGCTGTTTTTCACTTTAGTTTGTTCTTTTCTTGTGTGTGTTCTCAAAACATGCTCTCTCTCATCCAATGGTGGTAGAGAGGCGCTGTGTCATTTAACCAATCAAGCAGCCGTTAGCGAAAGACCCTATAAAAGGGGAATGGATTTTACAATAAACGCCTTCCGATTCTTTGAAATCTCGGAGTCTTTCTCTTCATTCTATGGGAAAGAGCGACAAATTTGTATTTTTTAAGGGCGAGGAAGTGAGCAAGACTCAAATGAGAGTGTGAGTGAGGACAGGGGACAGGGGCTGGGGCTGCCGGAGGACTCCAATCCTGGAATGGCATAGAAAGGAGAGACGTGTCGCCCCCAGCCTCTCACTCCCAGAACCACCCAGAAAGGAAACGTGGCCAGCATGAATCCTTCACCCCCTGCCCTTCTCAGGCTGCCTCCGGTGTGGAGCCGCTGCTGGAGAAAGGGCGTTTATTCATTTTAACGACCTCCCCAGCTCGTACCGGGAAAGTCAAATCCCAAAAGTGCCGGAGGTGGAGAAAAAGCCACAAAGCAGCGGCGCCCGGGGCCTCGCAGGGTGTGGAAAACATCCCGGGCAGCGCTGGGGGCGGAGCCCTTCACGCCGAGAAGCGCTCCCTGCCCCGCCGCCGGGGGCACATCGCCATCTCCCGGCCCGCGGGGGAACCGCCGAGAGCCCGCCCGGCACACTGCGTCCACCCCAGGCGGGACAGCGGGTGGTCGGCCGGGGGTCGCGTCTGGTTTTTAAGGTACGGCAGAAAGGGGAGCCCTGTGGGGCTGAGACCAAATGCAGCTCGCCCCACTGAAGCCTGAAGGACGCCCCAGCAGCATCCCCCTCAAAATATCTCCAAGCCAGCAGGACTCTGGAGGTGTCAGCACGTCCCCGACAAAGTGGCTGAGGGGGAAGGCATCCCCTGGCTGATAAGCACCCTGTACACTCACCGCTGCCATGGTGTCCCCATGCTCCCTCGGCAATGCATCCCCTGCAGCAGCACACAGACAGGAGCTTTTCCACTCCGGCAACCTCCTCACTCCTGCTTCCCCCCAGCCACACTGGGCAGGAGGAAATGGGGGCCCTGGGGCTGTTGCCAAGCTTCAGGCTGGGGGGTGCTCTGCATCATCCACGGCAGGGGTAAAATCCCTCCTGAGGCACTTCCCAGAGACCCCCAAACCCCACCAGCTTGTGTTGCGAACAAACCTGAGCACACCATTTGACCTCAACTATCACACCCAAGTCCTGCATTTTCACAGACTGGAATGCCCAGCTGGCCCCCAGCACCCCCTGATTTACGGGAGTTTCATTCTGTCAAGTAGTGATCAGGCAATGCTGAAGGAAAGGACCTGACCCTCCCTACCTACAGTCTGAGCAGACTACCTTACACCGCCTAGCACTGCTGGAGGGGCTGGGAGGTTCTGTTCTGTAAGAGTAGAGACGTCAGCAAGGTGTAAAGTTTTCTTTGTTGCATTAATATAAGTCCTGGCCTCTCTTCTCCATATTGAGTTTATGAATCTATTAGTTTATTAATCGATAAGGCGGCAGGGAGCTCTGGGCTTTGCTTTGGGGGTGCAGTAAAGCCAGGCAGGGGGGCCAAGGCAGGCTCTTGCTATGGCATGTGCCAATGGGGGCCTGTCCCTTCCCAAACCTCTGCATAAACCTTAGGGTTAGCAGATGCCAGCACTTAGTCACAAGGGGTTTCTTTTCCTGACTTACTCCCTTTTCCTCTTGGAAGGAATAGGATGAATGCATCTTTACAGACCATGTAAATCTGCTTGTAAATAGGGCCAGGGACTTATAGATAGGGAAGTAATGGGAGAAACTAGCAGTTCTAGAAAATGTTACCAATTGACACAGACTGCTGCTCAGCAGTGTTAAATTCCTGAACTTAGAGAAGAAGAACAAAGACTAAACAGAATTATGAATATAGTTTTGTTATATATATAAAAAGGGGGGGATGAGCATATTAGAGGGAGACATGCAGTAGGCCAATTGGGAAGTCTCTACCTTCCAAGTACCTCAGCCAATGGGGAAAGGAAGAGGGTGTTGTGGCCAGGAAATTAGGATAAAAAGGAGGCTGCATCCTCCAATAATTTGACAGACCCCAGGGGAAATGCCCCATGGCCTTTTCCTTTCACTCAAATAAAGTTACAGGACTCCTCCGTCTCCTTTCTGGACATAAGCCTCTGGCACTGTGAATTTTTCTGCACACTCTTCACCATGTCACGGTGTTTCCTCAGTTCTCAAGAGAGGTTTTCATAGAACAGGGTTCTTCACCTCTGTTTTTGCATTTCAGGGTGCAGCTGAGTAAGTTTTTGAGGCTTTTGCTTTCCTCTGAAGGTAGGAAGAGGAGTCACAGACCAGAAAGACCCCAAAAACTGGACCTATAAGTAAATCAGGGGCTATCAGTTCTGCCGGAGTGAGCTCAGCAGCCAGACAGGAAATGTATTTGCTTTCCCACAGCACAGGAGAGACCCCTGGTGCACAGGCAGCAGCCTCACATCCAGTGTCCTGCCAGCTCTGCCTCCAACCAAGAGGTTTCTAGTGTTCAAATTCCATACTTCAGGGTTTCTCCTGCAGTTTGTTTTAGAGGACCTGTGGTGACCCAGATCTGGTCTCCAGGCTGGGCTGCTCCTGAGGATCTGGACACTAAATCTGGCTTTAGTCATGTCTGTGCAAGAACAGCTCCTGCTGTCCTGTGCTTGCACAACCAACCAGGAGGGAATGGAGCGGCCTTCAGGCTCTACAACTTATTTCCTCCTTCATTGCAGAAACAATCTGGGAGTTTTCATGGCCTTTGGTCCAAAGTGCTCCCTCTGGCCCTGCCCACAGTGCAGCTGAGAGGGAGAAGAGCCAGGGGAGTGTTTGGCTGTGCCAAGCAGCTCTGATTCTCCTGGGTGCTTTGGTATTCTCCAGTGCAGAAATCACAGGGTGGCACTCAGAAACCACTCAGTGGGAGCCAAAAACATTCCAAAAAACTTGGAGCTGCCTTCAGTGGCCTTCCCTGCAGAAAGGGGATGGAGAAGTTCTCTGGGGGGTAGCTCCCACTGAGCCTGGGCCTCCCACAGCCCCAGTTCTACCCTCCCCCTGCCCTGCTCCCTGCAGAGCCAGTTCCTGTTAGTCAGGATCTTCCCGACACAGGGTCCTTCCCTACTCTTGCTTTTATGCAGCACTGCTGAAGCCTGATTCCCTCCCAGTCATGGACATGAAAGGCTGTTCCAAGGCTGCCACGAGCTGCACAGGGCAGACACTGACTGCACACCAGGGGAATGCTTCCCATATGCCTTTATTAGCAATGTTACAGGACTTTTTTACAGGCACCGTGTGTTGGTGTTCCAGACTGGTTTGAATTTTTTTTCTGTATTACCCAATGACCAAGAGGTGTGGTGGGAGCAGGGAAAATCCCTTGCAGCAACCATTCCAGCCTCCAGGAAAGCATAAGACATCTGAGAGCAACAATCTGCTTCTTCCAAAGCCATGAAGCAAGGAATCTGGTTTATAAACAGGCTTAAAAAATAACATACATATATAAGAGCAGCTCAAAGCTGAAGTACAGCAGTAAGTGGTACATAGCTATGCCTATCTGTTCACACCCTTTCTCCATGCTGGAAAAGGCATGGCTTAAAAACTAAACACACAGTTAAAAAAAAAATTCCATGCATTAAATTTTAGTGTTTTGTGCAATTAAAATGGGATAAAAATAAATATAACTTTAAAAAAAACCCAACCTTTTCCATGACACTAATGGAACAGAGGCAAAGTCTATAAGGCACTTCCACATGGGCTAGTCTAGAAATCCTGGCAAGGAGCTAAAACAGTGTAACCACTTACAATGGCATCTGATGAGCAAAAGACATCTGTCTGGTGAGATATGAACTGAGAAAAAACATAGGAAACTTCAGTCCTTGGGAAAGGGGCTTGGCTGCAGATGGCTTGGTGGCCAACTCCTCCTCCTCCTTATTGCTGCAAGGGAGGTCTCCCCCATCCAGAGTGCTGGACCCATGAGAGCAGAGGGGCTCTGGAGCCCTGCTTCTGGGGAGTGAGACCGGGACAGTGGGTTTGGGCATGGATGGAGCACGTGAGGGATTCATGGCTGCCAAGCTCCTGCACCACTTCCTGTGCTGCATGTTCCTTGACTTGAGGGCTCCTGGGCTCCCACAGCCTCCCCTCCCCGCTTGCCTCTCCATGAATGACCTTTAGCGCACCAGCCCTGCCGCTGCTTGGTTCAAATGTTCCAGGAAGTTAAAAAATAGCCTCTGCCCTAAATAGGGAACTGGGTGTCTTTGCAGGAGCAAGAGTACAGGGGCTGTCACATGGGCCCAGGAGGCTGGGGAGCAACGCAGCCATGGGCAACTCTGTAGAAAAAGGGGAAGGCATGGGGATGCCTGACCCCACCTCTGCTTTGCCAAAGGTGTCTAACCCAGGTGCTGCCTTGCTGCTGTAACCTTTCACCTGATGCAGATGGAAATTATGGACATGTTCCAGGCAGAAGGGTCGCCCTGGGCTAGGTGTGAGCATTGGTGGCACTACACATGTGCTCAGCTGCTGACAAAAAAGACTGATCAACCTGGATGGCTACTTTAGGTCGCACAGTAGTCCTTCATAAGCTATTTTTCCCAGCTAAGGAGGACTGGAGACCCCAGCTAAGGTAGGCTGGAAGAAGTTCCTAGCAAGGGAGCTGAGGCTCTAGAGAAGAGCCCAAAGTTTTGCTCACCAGGGCATCCAGCATGGGGTATGTGGGTGCGAAGCACCTGGCCATGGCAAATACCTGTGCCTGACTACATGGGTCTGCAGCAGGAGGGAAACCCTCACTCTTCCAGTGCCACTCAAAAATAACAGCAAACTCTACAAGATGTCTTGAACACAAATTAAACCCCAAATCTGCCCTTCTAGCAGCTCTGAAGGATTTGGCACAGCCAGCTCCCTGGGCTGAAAGGTGCTGGCAGAGACAACTAAAGGGCTGCCACTACAGTATCCTTCACCATCTCCACACCTCACTCACACTCTCCAACTGCTAGAGGGTCCTGGGCACGGTCACTGAGTGTTTTCAGGATGAGGTGCAGGAAGAGGCTCCTTCCTCTGCCAGCCCTCTTAACAACAGGCTGAGCAAGATACAAAAGCACGATAGGCGAAGCATGCACTTGCCTAAGCAACTCCACCGGGCTACCCCAGGCCACCTGCCCCCACTGACTCTGCAAAGCCAAGGTTTCAAGTTCAGCTTTTGTTCTGGCAGGTTAGCTCTCTATTTACGAGGGGTGGGGGGGAAACAACCAAGACTACCTAAAAAAACCCACAACAAAACCACATTAAATAGAGAGAGTATAGCTTTCAAATGGGAAGGGCAAGGGCTGGAAAGTGTCTTGTAGTGCAGTTCAGAAGAGTCAGTCGGAGGCAGGTTGGGGGTAGTGGCAGAGTCGGATGCGCAGCTTTAATGCAAGTCTTCGCTCTGGGACAACTCTGTCAGGATCTGAATGAGGTTGTCCAGCCCCCAGAGGTAGCCATCCTCTCTGTTTCCTTCCACCCAGGGCACGTTGTGCTGGAGAACTTGTCCCTCTGGCAGTGGAGTGGTTTTCCCAAAGTCAATCATCCAGACTTTGGCTTGCTCCTGCTTGTCGTGAATGAAGAGGAGAGAGCTCCCAATTACCTGTGGAGAGGTGAGACCAATTAGTGGTGCTCCTGATGCTCATTTTCAGCCTTCTTTGGGGCTTTCAGACACCTTATCTCAGGCTGCATTTTCAAGAGATGCTGCTGCAATTTTGCATGAGGAAAAGCAAGCTCTGGGTGCCGCTGGTTGTGTCTGCACATGCAAATGGGGCATTTGGACAAGCTGATTTACTCATACAAATCCCAGGTCTTGGCAGAAGGAGAGGATCAGTAAAACATGGGCATGAAAGATAAAGATGTCATTTTGGAAAATGAGCTAAGGTCCCTTAGCAAGGAATGAGATTAATTGTCTCAGCCTTCAGATGGGGATTTTTTTGAAGGCTGGTTCTTTGTGACCAGCCTGTGCTCTTTGCGGTCACCAATCCTGCGGACACCACCGCAGGGATGGGGGCACTCCAAGTACAAGTAACTTGCAACCTGCTGTCTCCTGCCTCAATCACCATCTAATTACACGCAGACCTCCCCTAGAATATCCTCCTGGCACTCACAGCACTCTGGAGGTGCAAGGTACAGAGCTGCATGCTTTTCCCTGAGTTCACTCAGCTGCATTTGCTTTGAAGGGCTCATTTTGGGAAAATCCTACAGCAAGTAGTGGCCTGGCCAAGACCAGGGAAGCCAACAGGTGCATTTGGGCTCTGACAGCAGAAGTCTCAAGGCCTGCTGCAGTGGGATGAGACCCCACAAGCCCAATGGTCACCACACACAAAGAAGAGAGATGCTCAGCAGCTCAGCATCCTGCCCCATCCTGGCTCACAGTCCCAGCCAGGCTGACAACCAGCAGCAGCTCTGCCGTGGCTTCCCAGTGCTTAGGAGATGTGTATCATTACCAAGCCAGTCACCATCCTGCTCTTCTGCTTATTCTCTTCCTCCAGCCACAAGATTTTAGCAGGCGCTTCTACAGAAAAGCACCAACAGGTGCATTTCAGAGCTGTCCCAAATAAAAACTGCTTTCCAAATGCTCTCTGGTGCGTGTGAATTGGTGAATTATGATCTCACCTGCCCCTGTGTCACAAATAGGGACCGTGGTGACTGGAGCGCGAGGGCTGTAGCAGAGGTGATGCAGAGCACTGAGAGCCATGAGTGCCCCTCATGATGTGTAGGTACATGAAGAGAATCCAGCTGGTGTTAGCCCTCCAGAACAGCATCAATAAATGTTACTGGGGACTCCCACATCTGTGCTATCAGCAGGGCTTAGCCTGAGGTTTGCCGTTAGACAAGGGTTTTGAACAGGATGCATGTACTGTTTGCAAAAGCTGTTATGAATTCACATTTTTCAGGAGACTGTTTCCTCCAGTGTGTTGGGAAAACATACAAGGTCCAGAGATGCATATTATTTTCGAGAAATGCTTATCTTTACCTCTCCTCCTGCTAACCTCTTATAGTCCTCTCTTGGCCAGGAGAGAGCATTCTAATTTTAAGGAAAAGGCTTTTGCTGACATTCTTCATTTGCGTGTCCTGGACTGCCCAATTCCCCTGCAGCTCCTTGGAGAAGCCCTGCTCAGCAAGGGCCCCATGGAGAGACACAGAGCTTGGCAGACCTGCTGTGCTTCATCTCAAGCGGGATGGAAAGTCAAAGCTGCTGATTTTTAATTTTTAAGGAGTGGAAACTCCTTTCAAACCCTCTTTGAAAAGCTGCTTTGTTTCTGTATCTTCAAATGAAACCCTGGCACTCTGTTTCAGGGAGAATTTTGTTTCCTGTGTTGAACTGCCCTGAAACCCTCAGTTCTGACATTTCCCTTCCAACTGCCTTCCAGGCGCTACCACCAGGAGGCACGGCCCCATCTGCCTTTGGCTCCTGGCAAGACCCTTCGTGTCTATCTGGGGCTGAGGTGGCTCATGTGCCTCTGGATGAGGGACAGTGGGCTTTTGGAACTGTGACTCCTGAGCCCTGGGAGTCAAAGGTTTCTATGAGGCTCTTTATTCCTACACCACAAGTGACAAGGACACACACTCTTGTATTTTGTTAAGTAGATGCAATAGCAAAATTATTGCATTAAATTGTGGAGCATTTCAGTTCCTGAAATGGCCAAAAAATATAGTGTTCTCTCCTTGTTTTCCCATTAGCACTGAGTCTTCACTATAGAAAATGTTGGTATTGTGGACACTTATTTCTGTATGAAATTCCTTCAAAATGAAGAGTTCGTACTATGGTGCCCCAACCAGCTCAGAAAAGGCATGTTTGAGGTATCTGCAGTTCATGGCTGTGTTGAAGCCTTGTTTGATTATGTGGAGCAACTGTCAGCCAAATGATACCTGACATGCATTTAGACATTTGTTGGGAGAAAACCCTTGTGCTTTTACACTAGGGAATTTTCCCTGTCATAAACAGCCCGAGTTTCTCCTAGATCACCTAGATCATCTGTCTGAACATTGGCTTTCAGTAGATTTAGGTCCATGTCAGATGCATAAACGTTGTATGTTATCATCTATATTTGCACGTAAGTATTAAATACACAAGAAAATACAGATATAAGAATAAAACACCCCCTGACTTTGACTTCTCTCCTTGGACAAGCTGAGATTAAACAGTTTGCCTCTCCAGGCAGATCTATCTAAACACCAGTATTACCTCATGGCACTTGAAGAACGGGGATGTCTCCAGGGTGGTGCGGATACCCTTCAACCGGTTAAGGTAGCTGTTCTGGAATTACAAAAAAACCCAAATCCAAGCCATCAGTGGTGCAGGAAATCTACATAAAAACCACTGCATTGGGGCAGACAGCAAAGTCACCCCCGTGCCCAGTATCCTCCCACAGACCTTTCCCTTTGGAGAGTGTCCCCTCTTTTTATGATCCACTTATCCTTTTGGCTTCTACCGCACCCTGTGAGCTCCTGTGGCTTTCAAACCTAGGTGAAAGCATTTGCTTTTGCTGAACTGGTGCTTTCTGCAGTGTGCCTGCTGCATCCATGGTGGGAACACCTAATTCAGCAGCTGCTACTTTTTCCTCTCCCCTGCACTCTCTTAATAGATCAACTCTTCACTTCATCTGTCTTTTTAGCACTCAGTCAGTCACAAATCACGAGACACTTCTGCAACTCAGTTATCAGCACTTTTTGCAAAGCTGCTCCCATAGGCGGAAGGGCTTTCACAATGGCCAGCACCCAAGTCAAGACCCACAAGCCTGTTTGAGCATCCCTGCAAATTGCTGGAAGGCACTAAACATTCTCAGGGGGCTCCACTGATTTTGGGGTTTATATAGAAGAATTAAGCACAGGAACACACATGCAGCAAGTACATGGGCACTGTAACACACTTGCAAGAGGAGAGGTTGGGATCGCTGTATAGAAATGCACTGGCCAAGGAGCCCTATCCAGAGCCATGGCATGATGTGTGCTCCAAGTTCTTTGGGGATAAAATGCAGCCAGGCAACTTCATCTTCAGATTCAGGAATAATCCCTGGGTAACTCTCATGAAAGCAAGCACGCCAGTTTGAAGGAGACAGTGCCAAGGGCCACTCCAGCTGGAGCCTTGCATTTGGAGACTTTATACAGTGTAGCCTAAAATGGGAGTGCTTTGTCAAATAGATAATTTGACACAGTTGGTGTAAATTGTTTACAGACAGATCTCTTTATTCTCCTGGCTACTTAGGGAAGCTTGGAAAATGCTGCCTGTGGCTTGCCCATGTGAAGTGTGCCTGGCACAGGACCACCATTCTGCGAGACTGGGTACAGGCAGCCCCCCCCTGCCAGGATGGGAGCCCCCACTACTCATACTGGGGTACAAAGAGGGCTCGGGGTGACCACCAGCCCAGGGATGAGGGACGGAGCATGGCTGTGACGCGTCAGTGGGTTTTGGGAGCCAATCCTGGAGATCCTCAGCAGATTCAGACTCGGGTGAAGCAGTGCTGCTGCAGCCAACTCCCCTCCCAGCTCTCCACTCACCCTGCACCAGGATGGTGTTTCTCTTCAACATTTCTCATGCTTTTTAAGCATAGTCAGGCTTCAGCCTTGCGGGCCAGGGACCTGATGAGCTAAGGCCAGGCTCCACAGGAAATGCCCTCTCCAGGAAGTGCCCTCAACATACCCCACTCACCAAAACATTCCTGTTTCCTCTGGTGAACTCGCTGAAGGCCTCCATGACTTGTTCCTTTGTCCGTGTCTTCTTGAAGTCCCGGTTCACAGTGCCGTCCTCTTTCTTGAAAAGAACAGACAGGGGTGAGCTGGATGGGGAGGAAGAGAGTTGGGGCAGGAGTAGTGTTTCTGCCGCCCTGCATATTGCCAAGTAGGATGTGACCAGCGTTTTTGGCAGCCGAAGGATCTGTCTGTGGAGCAAGGGTGAGGAGAGGCAGGAGGTCTCTGCTTGCACATCCCATGTTATCCTACACCCTGATGCACTGATCTCTACTGCAAACAGAACTCTCCATCATCAAACACTTGCCAAAGTCACTGGCAATGTGGACAAACTCTCCTCACAGACCAGGTGCTTGCTGCTAACAGAGGCTGGAGACTACCTGTTTCTGGTGTTTCTGTGCTCAAATGGCTTCCCATGGCTGCTGTGGCTGAGAATGGCACTGACACCAGCCCTAGACTGTCTCCCTGGCTTGGGGAGGACAGCAGAGGATGATCACAATGGGACAAAACTGAGCGTGGATGGGAACAACATCTCAGAAGCAGGAACAAGACCGCTCTGTGAGAAATCCTCCATGGATCATTGCAGCATGGTGCAAGCCCATGGCTGTCTGGCCTCACTAGTCCTTTGATAATCCATGGATCACAAACCCTTCAAGGCAGCAGCCTGGCATCGAGATGCAGTGAGCAGCCTTGTGCTCTCCTCTGCCTTTTCCCAAGGCACATCCATCCTTGGCCTGCCATGGCATGGCTTGTCCACTGCAGGGACAACACTCAGCCCTAGCCCAGAGGCTCCTCTCTGAACCTCTGGGCAGCTTTGTAGGTCTCTCTCAATTTCCCTGGTCCTTCTGGGGCTCTGATTTTTACATCAACTCATTTCATTGTCCAGAGGGGCCGTGGGACAGGCAGGCAGATCTCACTTCCTGGATACAGGGGCTATTTTAAACCACACTTGCTTGTGCTCACAGCTCCATTGCAGGGCTCCATCTCACTCCTCCAGACAACTCGTTTGCACACAATACAGCAAAGGGACAGGAGCCAAAAGACATCCTGTGGGCTGGGCAAGATGAAGCATGAAGAAGCAGAGCAGACGCTGAGGGAGGAAGAAGGCACAATGAAATCACCCGCCCTGGAGGTTGGAGACCCATCCAGGGAAGTCCCCAGCATAGGCAAATGTGCATACCCCTGGAGAGGTGGCTTGCTGTGGGCCTGGTGGCCAGTCCAACCTGGGGGAAGGTCAAGTGCCCAAGGCTAGCCTGCCACCAAACCAGCACCTGAAGTGCAGTTTGGGTTGAATCACACAGCACACTTCAGCTTCCAGCTTGTGTTTTGTGTGAGCATTAACAAAGGCGGTAACAGGAGCAACGTACAAAAGAAAAACTCCAGGAAAAACTTTGTTCGTACCAATTGCAATGACTGCACACAGCTTCAAATCACTCCAGACTCAGCCTGACCATTGTGCTGCCACAGGGTCCAAAAGCAATGCTCAGGGCTGGCAGAGTGTGTATTGAGAGGGACAACCTTTTCACTGGAGACTCTGTGATGCTGATGGCCCATGCAGAGCTGGGATCTCTGCTTTCAGCTGTGACCTTGCTGAGGATGCTCCGGTGGCACATGTATGATGTATAAGGGAAGGGCACCTTGGTGCTGTATGTCCCTCATGTGAGCCCTGATGTGGCAGCTCAGAAATGAACCCACCCTCTCCCAGGGGGATGATCAATATGAACCTGAAGAAGGGCCACAGCACTAATTTCACATGTAAAGAGCACAACTTTTCACAAAGCATCCAAGAAAGGAGATGGAATTCTAAGTGCTCCTAAAAATAAAAGAAAATCACAGATGGCCTTTCCGATAAGGCAATCTCAGCTTCAGGAAAGCCCAGCAGCCTATCTGTAGTGCTGCTCCCAGCATTACCCGCCTCCTGCAGTTTCCTTACCCAGCCAGAGGTTGCTGCCATGAGGCTGACAACTGCCATGACATTCACAGGTGTCCAAGCCCCGAGGGGGCTGCTTTCCATGCAGAAGAAATGTGAGGGGGGCTGATAAGGACTGTCACAACCTCCGCCCCACCAGCGATTCCAGCTCGTGCTGGCGTCACTGGGGCAGGGCTTGGCTCAGCCACATCTCCCTCCAGCACTGCCTCTGGCCTCAGATGGGGCTTGCAAGCTGCCTGGTGGAGTTAGGTGGAGGCTTTCCGGGCTAGTTTTGGGATCCTGCAAACATTCCAGCCCTGGGGGATGCCATCCCACTGTGGCCTTGCTGCAGGCAATGGTGAGTAGCTCTCAGACCAGAATGGCAGCTCAGGAGTGTCACTTCTTACAATGAGCCCCAGCAAGTTTCAACTAGGCCACCAGGGATCACTTGTGTTACTTTCAGCATGGAAATTTTATTAATAGCTACTGCTTCCAACAAGTTCAAGCTATTCCAGAAAGTCAGATGAATGTCATTATCTCCTTTTGCAAAGGAAAATTTCCATTTTAAAGAGGAAGAACTGGATCCTCAAGGCCACCTGGGAAAGGGAGAGCTCAGTCAGGAAAGGGTTGCTATCCTCATGCCCAACCCTGAGCTGCCTGTTTGCCTTAGCTGACTGTGCTATCCAAAAGGCTTCCACTCCTCCTCTCCTTCCTATGACCCCTTCCCACACATCCAGGGTCAAATCCTGTCCTTCCCTTGCACTTCTCAGTACTCTCCTCTAGCAGCCCCATCCATGAGCAAGGGGCAGGGCAGATTCACCGCTGCTCTTCACAGGGAAGCAGCCATAGCAAGAAATAAAACATGGGAAGACAGCCAGGGCATCGCAGTCACTTTCCCTAACACAGAAACTCAGTCCCAGAAACAGGGAGAAGAGGGATACAGCACAGCATGACCAGCCCTGTTGGAAAAAAAAAACAGCCGTGAAACAGCATGAACTGCTAATGCTTTAGCTTAGGGGAAAATAACCCAGAAGCTGAGGGATTTAAGGAGAATTACAGTAATTAGAGCCTTGATCAAATTAGTCAGCACTCTAGCAGCAGCAGGAATACAGCTGGAGGCCAGCACTTCTCAACATTTTTCAATTAAAGGGCTGCTTCACCTCTTTGGAAAAAAATCCACTGCTCAGACCAGGCAGCAACTTGTTTATGGTTGGCTAAACAGAGGTGCAAATCTCGTAATTCCTTTACGGCTTTTATTTCCCTCCACAGTGTTTTTTGGCCTCCCTGGGGATATGATTTGTTTGGGGTTTTTTTACGTTTTTTAATTTCAATTGCTTTGTATATGACCTGCCCCCTAAACATGCCCAGACTGAGAAGCACCACTGGAGGCCAAGGATATATCATGCTGGACTATAAACAGACAGCTATTTCTGATTACACCAAGAAAGCAGGAAGAAGAAGCAGTGCATGGGAGCTTTAGTCCCAGCTGGTCCCCCTTTTTTATATAGCCTCAGATTTATAAAAAGCAAAACAGCAGCCATGTGAACTACGCATGGGGTTGTCCCAAGCTAGAGCAGCTCACAGTGTGCTTATGGGCATCCATAGCAGGAAAGGATTTTTGGGAGACCTGGGGAGATCAGGGAAGAGCTGCATGAGCAGGCAAGTGCTCTGACCCAACGTAGGCACTGCAGAAAGCTGCTGTGGGGAGCATGACCATCAGCATCCTAGGCAGAGACATGGGATAGGCAGGGGTGCCTTGCATTGCTTGCCAGGAAACTTTCGAAGGGGCTCAGCCCAAGAGCTGCTCTTGGGGTTTCTGAGAGTGTTCGAGTTAGAGGTAAATGCACTGTATTCTGCTGGCCATGAAACAGCTGAAGGAAGAAGGTGCAACATGCAGAGAGCAAGAGACAGCTCCCTTCTGTGGGTGGTTAGAAGTAGCAGATCTGAGTGACCCACTTCTGCTGACCTTTTAAACCCATGGTCCTACATCTGCATTTGTTTGCTGGTGAGATCAAGGGAAACACTCTGAGGGCAGTCTACAAAATCTGCTGTGAGGGCTTTATCGAGGAACAACTTCATTTGTTTTAATTCTACCATTTTGACACCATTATCTTCAGGCAGGAGGTTAGGCTACAGAGACCCAGACAGGTACTCTGGGAGAATTCTGCCCAACTCAGAGGGAGAAAAATAATCTGTGATCAAGAGAAAGAAACTCCTCCAATCAAGACACATGAAGATAATTAGCCATCATTTCCACTACAAGCAAGTGGCTGCTCTGAGCTACTGCTTGGGCCCTCAGCAGCTACTCAAGCCTGAATTACTGCAAACACAACTTGACAGAGCTCCTCATGGCTGCCAAGCCAACACCATGCCCAGGCATATGATTAAAACCTTGGCTCAAGTGCGATATTACCTTTAATTCACACTGGCTGGCTATCAAAAAGCATAGGCCATTGCTAACGTTCATGCAAGCAGTATCACTAATACTCTGTGGTTACAGACCTTATTGTCCAAGTGCCATCCCAGACACCTTTCTCACTGCAAAGCCTCCTTGAAGAAAATCTCCTGGGCTGGTTCATCTACTGGGGAGATGGAAGCATACCAGCTGGTGTCTCCAGAAACTTGAGCGCTGCTCTGAGCAAGAGCAGTCAGCAGGTTACACATGCATGCAGGTGCTGACAGAAAGTGCAGTTGTGTGTGTTTGTCCCATTTCATAGGGTTCAGTTGCTGAATCTTCCTGGGCAGTCTTGTAAACACATCCTCCTTACTGACTGTGGCTAAGCTCACAGCTCCAACTGCAGATGGGCACATGTTCAAGCTGGGATTTGGATTAATGGCTCAGCCCAGTGGCAGAGCAGAATTGAAAGCAAACAACTAATTTGAGTCTTCAAGTTGGAGGATGGCACTTTCGTATTTTGCAGGGAGAGAGAAATAACCAAGCAGCTGATGTAATGAGATTACATCTAAAACCATTCTCAGGATGCCCTGAGCTCAGCTGCATTCTCAGAGGAGCAGCAGTGCCCTCGGTGAGGTGCCTGTGTGGTGGTTTGGCTGCAGGGACCAGGGATGTCCAGATGTGACCTGCTCTCACTACCAGCCTGCTCCCTGCGTACCTCGGTGAGTTTGGCTAGCGAGCACTCCCAGCAGCTGATCCCCTGCTCTGCACAGCTGGCCAGACTCACCTTTATCCCCTCGATCCTGAAGCCCAGGGTGGCGGTGGAGCTGATGGTCTCCCTCCACTGCATGTATCGGGGCTTGGTCACCGCCCGCAGCACATTTTCCTCCTCAGTGGGGGCATCGGGGTCCACCTCAATCATCTTCTGGTACATGTCCTTCCTCAGGCTTGGCTTCTTCCGGGCCTTTATCAACTCCT
Source organism: Irena cyanogastra (assembly GCA_013397155.1). Lineage (NCBI taxonomy): Eukaryota > Metazoa > Chordata > Aves > Passeriformes > Irenidae > Irena > Irena cyanogastra. The sequence goes on from VWZV01014344.1 coordinate 72,962, forward strand.
CCTCCAAGTACGTTCTGCAGGGAGTGAGGGGGTGTATGAGCAGGGCCACCACATGAGGTGCCATATACCCACAGACAGCCCTTGCCCCAGAAATCAGGCTGATGCAGGATAGCTGATCCCTAAGGAATAGTGCAGCATAGGAAATAACCAGCAAAACTTGTTGCGGGTGAATTGATCCTGATTTAATTATCACTCTATCATCAACACCCAATATCTTTTCAGTTCATCAAAGAACCACAACCAGGCTGGCAATAACAAGGGAAGTTATTTCTCACAGGTGCTCGTGGCCTTGCTGCTGCTACCCCATCAGCCTCCTCATGCCACCCCTTGTCCTGAGGGGCCCATACACCAAAGTTCAGGAAGCCTGAGCTCTCACCTGAACTATACATGGCTTTCAAGATATGCCCAGGAAACTGTGCACGTGCTCTGGGAACCAGGTGAATTGAAGGCAAGAGGGATGTTACTGTGTCCCTTCCTTCAGCATTAGCTGCTGCTCCCTTTGAGGGTCAGCCAAAACTGCTCCCATGCCTTTCCTGCGCTTTTGCATCCCCTCACTTTGTGCACCACGAGGCCTCTGCCTCACCAGATGCTAAATGGAGTGTTTTCACACAGAGCTGTTCCACTGATGGTGATGATTTTGCCCAGTATAGGTCTGGTTCAAGTGGACTTCCTAGCAAAAGCTTTCTCTACAAGATGAAGCACAGGAAGGGATGCAACCTTGGCCAGGTGCTTACCACCACCCCAGGTCCACAGGGTGCAGCCAGGATGGGGGAATGGGAGGAGGAGGATGGAACATGCAGAGGAGTGTGCAAAGATCGTGTTTTTATCTGTACTTCAGAGAAGCACCCCTCTGTGCCAGAGCACAGTGGTGGGAAAGTTCTGCGCTCTGGCATGCATAAAACCATCATCCACAAAGTAATACTTCCTGCAGCCCATATAAACCACCATGGAATTCCTTTCACAGCTCCCAAATCAACCCTGGCTCAGCCTGGAAAGTGTCCAGGCCCTCCTCAAACAACCCACCACGAGATGGTGAGATGTCCCAGCAAAACAACACAGGAATGACCCTATCTGTCACTGTTCTACACCTCCCACTAGCCATGCCCAGCTCTGCAGAGGGACAGTGCCCTCTACCCATGTCCCTTGTGCCAAAATCCCAGCAGCAAGTGTGTGGTTCACCTCCAGAACCGAGCAAAACAAACTGGGAGGGTGCTGAGTGGACTCTGTGGGACAGTTTTCCTGTGTCCCACAAGGCAAACTGGTGCCTTTGCTTAGGGCAGACATCCTCAGGCCATCAGCCCCTTCGAAAATTACTGCAGGTAAATGTAATGTAAGTCTTCGGCTGAAATCACCAAACCCAGGATTTTGGTGCAGATGGAATAAAACAGCGGAATAAAGCAGCAGCATGCTAGAAGTGCTGCCTACACTGCTCAGAGAGCTAGAACGTTTTATGAGAAAGATAGATCATCAATGTCTGTGGCTTGGTCCTCCCCATCGCCTCAGGCTTGTGCCATCACCAAGGCTTAAAAAAGACAAAGTTTTGTTTAGGAGCAACTGGAGTAGGCTGCCACATCCCAAAGCCAGGTTGGCATGAAAAAAACAAACCTGTATCTGCCTGGCAGCAAGCTGTTGGCTCAGAGGACAGGTTTAATAGCCCTGAGGTTTAGATTATTTGCTCAGCCATGGGGATGCCCCATTACACAGCAGTAATTCCATTCATCCTCTCTCACCAGCTCCTCTCACAGCACCATCTTATTTCAGGATGACGATGCCCAGCACATTTTCCCCCTTGCCTGAGCTCCAAAACCTCAGGTGCATACATCACCTGACATGTGATCTGTGCATGGGAGGCTTTCTTCCTCCCAGCGACAGCCACAGGAGCACCTGGGCAGCACGTCCAGCAGCTCTTCTTCTGGTGGCTGCTGTCCGGGTCCAGAGTGAGTCGTGTTTCCTTCCCACAGCAGCATGTGTGTGCCAGCCAGGCCACATCGCTGCGCTCGGCCCTCTGCCCTTCCCTCCACCTCCTCCGGTGGAAAGTATTTCCTGCCTCTTCCCTGCCGACAGCCCGGCACACCAGTTCGAGTTTCACATCGGGATTCAGGAAGGGAAAAAAAGATTCTTCCCTCCCATAGAAACCATCAGCTTTTCCAGCAGCGCGTCTCCACCATGTCTGGGCGGAGCCTTTGCCAGCAAGGGGGGTCTCAATCCTTCCTGCCACCAGCCTGCAGCACATCCAGGGCCGAGGGGTGGTCTGAGGCTGTTACAAAACTGGCAGCCACCTGAGGTCACCAGCCCTACTCACATCTGCTCTGGGACACCCTTGTCAGCTGTGGCACAGCTCACTCAAAAACTGCTGCTGGCCAAGTGGCTGTAGCCTGGGATACTGGTGGATCTGGAGAGATGGTTCTCAAGGAGGACACGGGTAATGTTGCTCATCTGTTAGGAAGTATTTCAAGAGCTTTGCATGAAAGGCACTGAACTATTTAGCATACACATTTTATGCCTCCATTGCAGAGGGAAAATTTCTTGCTCACTGAAATTGTGCCTTTCAAGCGTCTTCATTTCATCCTTCTGGCACCCTGGGCAGGATCTCCTACACCCCAGCCCTTTGCTGTGTCCTCATGTGGCAGAGAGGACCTCTGAACAGCTACTGTGCCATTCCCGTGTACCCAAACTCAAGCAGAGTGCTGTCCTCTCCATCACACCAAACCTTTCCCAGCATGCAGGACAGTCAGCAAGTGGAGAAGAAAGGAGCCTGGTGTATCCTTTCCATACCCAGGTTTCCCCACGGCTCTTTCATGGTATTGGCTGAGCTTTATCTGAAGACAGGTGAGCCTGGTATTCTTAATTGTGTGTTTCAGGCAGTGTGTGTTTCAGGCAGTTTTACCTAGGAGATGTGTTTACTCTTGAGTATCCCATCTTAAAACTCAGAAACAACAACACCAACACCACTCACCTGACCCCCATTTTGCAGTCCATAACACAGGGAGAGTCAAACTCAGCCAGCAGATCTTCCATCTGGTTGTATCGCTCCCCATCCTTGACTACATCTCCATGGTAGGCAGGGACATAGGGCTTTAGGACATCGTTCATGAGGCGGTCAAGGCACCGCTGCTCCGATTCACAGTGCTTCTTCAGTATCCTGCCATTGGCTGCCGCCTTGAAACTACCTAAGGGTGACAATGGACAATGTGGCACTTGCTTTGGATGGTGGGGGGATGTTAAGGGCAGTCCAACACTTCGAAAGCACCTCTATTTACATCTGCACCCAAAGCAGTCCCTACAGGCAGGGACTGAAAAGCTCAGGTTGCCAGAGGTTTATGACCGGCACTGTCACACCCCAAAGAGGGCAGAGACCCATTCTGCAGCACCCAACACATTTGCTTCACATCCTCTGTGCACTTCTTGGTAGCTTCACATCTTTGTGTCTACGCTCATGTGTGGGGCACCTTTGTTTTGGGCAGCATCACCTGCTTTGCAGTGGGTCAGGAGGTGGGCCTGGCTCTCACCCAAAGCACCCAGCTTGCTACGGCCTGAAGAAGTTGCAATAATACCTGCTGGCCCTGGGAGACTGAAAGCCCAGAGCAACTTCACACCACCCTCACTAGCATTTAGGTAAGTCACTCTCCTGGGCTAGTGACTGGGAGCTGCAAGCTGTGACACTCATGCAGAAGCCTAAAGCAATTCAGGCCAACAAAGCTCATCAACCTGGGATAACGAAGGGCCCTGCCACCATGCTCTCTCCCTATGCTCTGTACCTGCGTGTCCCGCTAGCTGGATCCAAGGGTATTTCTTCTTGAAAGACATCACAAACGGGGACCAGTGCACCATATTCTTGATCTTCCTCCATGACTTGCTCTAAGGGAAAAAACATCATGAAGGTGAATGCAATGTTTTAAGCTTTTACTGTCTGTAAAGTCACTTCATCAGCATGCAGCTGTTTTGGACAGGGAAAGAAGCACCACAGCCAGCACAGGATGGAAGCAAACAGAAAATCTACTCTTTTCCCATTGTGCTGTGCCAAGTCACTGGGCCTCAACTCTACATTCAGAAACCACAAATAACTTCACTAAAGTGGATGGCGTTACAGCATTGTTCCAGTTGGCTGCTCCTGCTGCAGAGCTCCCAGCCATCCGCAGTGCCTTGTCCCTGCTCCCTGCATCCCTCTGCGGGAGCAGCAGGGACAGCAACCTATCCCTGAGCACCGCATTAGATCACAGCAGATGGAGTGGGAAGACAACCCAGGACTGCCATCCAGCCACAAGACAAAGCTGCAGGTCTTGAGGGGAACAAGAGCACAGGCACTCATGAGGCTCCCTGCCTGGCTTTTGTTCCCCCTGAAAGACAGCTGCTGTGTCCATTAAGCTGGCTTAACTCACATGCACTGATCTGCCTGCTCTGGCCCATCTGTAACTACAGTTCAGAGAACAATTCCCTCCTGACATGTTGTGTTTCTCACCACATAGATTGCTCAAAACTATTTACATGACTCTAACGAAGGCTGCCCTGAATGTACGAAAGCCTCTCTCAACGGCTCCTTACTGTGAGTTTTTCCCTGGATTGTTCTAGGGAACATACTATCAGTAAAAGGCAGGGGATGACCTCTTATCTTGGCCCCAGAAGGTGACGACAGAAACAAATTATGTGAACAATATACAACGGCAGCAACGGAAAAATGTCTTATTGCAGGAGGTGGGACAAACAGTGTAGTCCTTGGCTGCTCCAAGCTTCTGGGTTCAGCTGGAAGCCAGCAGATAAATTATCCTCATTTGCTCCACTCTGAAGGCATAGGACGGAGCCTTCCAGAAAGCCCAAGTAATCTCTTCCTTGTGTTTGGAGAACTTGCCCCTGTTCCAGTAATGCTTCACAGACAGGCAAGGAAGAGCCAGCAGCTCCAACTTGCAGTTTGGATGCATGCTGGGGGTGAACTCACAGCACAGGAATCCGTGCTGGGAACTGCTGACATGTTTAAATGGCAAGCAAGAAGCCAGACAAAGATGTTAGTGTCTAAAGCGTGGAAATTACACTTGGCACCATGCACCAGGCCTCTGAGGAGCAGGGGATGCCTGAATGGTGGGCAGGACAGGAGTGGGAGAGGGGAAGAATAAATGTCTTTCCCCACCTTGCAGCCTGGGAGGAGCAGGGCAGCCCTTCCCTGGAAGGCTGCCCATGGCCAGAAGCATCCTGGCGCAGCCTGGCACTGGTACAGCCCTGCAGGAGTTCGGCAGGAGCTGGCTAAATATGGGGTGACACCGGGCATCCCCTTCTCCTGGGCTCCTCTGCGCCGTGGGCTTGCTCTGCCGCCCAGCTTGCTTGCTTTGGCAAAGGGGTCGGGCAGTTCTCTACGTGACATGAGGGTAAGTGCTTTTATGTCCACACAGAGTGGCAGAACTTGTGTGTTTTAGCTGTTCTTTGTTCTCCTTCTGGCAGAGAGTGAAAGGGAAGAGAGGGGGTGACCCTTCCTTTTGTCTTTAAAATAGTAACATCAAGTCCCGGTTGATGTAATGAAAAAAGGGGGAAAGAAAAAGTCTCTGGGGGAGTTTGGACTCTAAACGAGTGTGACCTGCCTCCTCTAAAAGAAGGAGTCCTCCCCTCACTTGCAGCACAGCATCATAAGTCACTCCATCCCAGGAAACATGCCATGGCAATGTGCCTTCCCAAACCAAGATTTTGGTTTTTGGTGGTTAGAGCTTTATAGTTAAAGCCTTGAGGTACTTCAGGGTACAGGCAGAATGGAGGCAAACAGTCCCTAAAGGAGGGCAAGCCACTCTGGCTTCCCTCTGCCAGGGCTTTCCCAGGAGTGATGCTTTCTATTCCAGCACTGCTCCCAGTGCAGGGTAATGATCCTGAATCTCCTGGAGACACAAAACACAACAATAACAACCCTTCTGCTGATCTGAATGGGACAGAGAGCCAGTCACTCAGCACAGCCAACCGAGGAACAGGTAGCACATCCTTACCCCCTTTACACCAGAAAGAAACGTTTCCAATCCAGGCCTCACCCGGTTTCAGGCTCACCTTTAGCCAGGTATTTCCAACCCAAGTTTTAAGGACATGTCTAATGACTTTTTTTATGGCAAAGCTTAAGGCAGATTCATCCATTTCAAGCCAGTCCCAACCTACTGGAAATTGACTGCAAGGTCAGTTGTCACTGCTGCAGGGGTGACCCACAATTCTGATTCATAGAGCCCCTTTCTCCCAGCTTCTCACAGGGGCAACCACTGGACACTAACAGGGGAGAAGACGGACTGCTGTCTCTCCGATTCCTTTGGGAGCCACTGGATTTTTGTTTTACACCTGAGCCCCCTTCCAATGTAATAAGGAAGAGTTTGCTTCATCAAAAGAATGTTGCTCTGTTGTGGGAGTGCTCAAAAGGCTGAGTTTTGCAAGGTGCAAAACTAAACCAGCAGCTGCATGACTCCATCTGATCTCTGGGACAGGCTGCAGGGGGGGATCACTGTGGGGCAACACTGGTCAATGCCCCCAGGGATCCTGCCACTCCCTTTGCCTGAAGATAGCAAAATTCTCCCAAGGTAGAGTGCTGCTCCAAAAAGTCAGCCTTTGCACTTTCCCTTGAGCCCCAAGAAAGATGGGAGGTGGCTTTTAACCATCTGCAGGGTCCTTCACCCTGGCAAGAGGTCTCTGTTTATCCAGACACTGATGTGCATTCAGAGATCTCAAAGCCCATGGTTTGGGATTCCGGTCATGCCAAACCTCATGTCAGGCTCTGCAGCCGGCCGCAGGAAACCAGAGCCACGAGGTTCACACCACTCCAGTCTCACTCCACAACCACATCCAGGGAACAGCTCTTCTGCTGCCTTCTGCCCTGCCTGGTGCTATTAATAGACAAAGGAAGTATTAAGGCTATTTACAGTAAAGAAATCTTCTTTAACATGGCCTGTTGGGAGCCATAAGGTCATCACCTCCGGGCTTGTCTGTAACTTTTGGTTTACATTTCAAGGAGTTATTTGCTCACACATCCAGGAGCACAAGCACAGCTGTAGGTGCATGGAGGTGTTACCTGTGGTAATAGACCCTGGACTCAGACCAAAGGATTTTTCACCACACTGGAAGAAACAGTACTGCATGTGGCATTACCAAGTGATGGAGGTGAAGGGCAGATCCATGTTCTTCTCATTTGTCTGCAAGGAGGTGAGCCTGCAGGTGGTCATTTCAAAAGGTGAACACACTTCCAAGCCTTTTGCATGGTCAAAGCCTGATGTGGTACCCTGGCACCCAGCTCTCCCCCAAACCCAGCCCCGTGGTTGCTTGGCCTCCCAGAAAACCCAGGAAGCTGTGTGGACCGACTGCACTCTTGCACAGGCAGCAAAGAGCGTGGAGCCTGAATAAGCAGGGAATATGCACGAGGTGTCTGATGCAATTCAACACTTTTTATTTAAAACCTGGTTCAGCATCAGCAAATGCCAACTGATTAGCTGTTAAGTGAATTATTTAGTGACTCTGGAAATATATTTAGCAAGGAACAGCACTGTTTTCCCTAATAGTCTGCCACATGGAAAAGAGGCTCAGCAACAGCACAACTAACTCTAAAAAAGAACTTTTTAGGATTTCTGCAGCACTCTGCTTCTGCCTCTGCCCTCTTACAGATTTTGCTTACTGCACAGAGCAGTGCCCCAAGCCAGGGGTAGGATACAGGCCAGAGGAGTGAGCACGCACAACTGGTGGAGGAGAGGAATACTGGCAAAACAATTTTATCTGCTGTATGTTTAACTTTACTTATCTGAAGCTTAAAGCGAACTCTAGGCTTTCCCCATCTGTCAATAGAGCTTCGTATGGAAAGAACAACACAGGAGAATTTAGTGCCAGTGTGGAAGGTCAGAGGACATATTGTGTTTAATTAGATTAAACAAAAAGTGACTGATGAGCTCAGTGCTCGCTGTACATTTTCTCTATTGCATATTTATTCCTTTAATGTCTGCTCAAAGGAGACGTGCCTTTCTCGGACTGCCTGTTGCCTCTCTTTCCCAGCATGGACACTGGTGGAATTTGACTGGTGTTATTCCCCGTGCATAGAGCCAGCAGGGTGCTCTTCACTTTTCATGCATTCAGCCAGAGAAATAGGCAGTAACTGATTTAATTTGCTGAAATTATGCCTTCCTATGGTTTTATGGGACCAAACGTTCCTGGAAATAGCAGGAGCTGGACCTGTATTTTAGTGCTTTTTATTAACTAGACCATGCATGGTTAGAGGAAAGATTACACAGCTGGGCCAGGGGACAGAAAAGAGTAGGAGCAGTATGAAATTAATTATTTTCCCAATTGTGAAAAGGACTTCATCTCCTTTCTCCCAGGAAAATAATGAAATATCCTAGGATCAGAAGAGGTGGAGGAAAACTATGAGGAGACAGTAGTGACAGTAATGCCCACTGTTTCCCCAGGCTTCACTGGAGTTGCTGCAGCCCAGGTACTTGCATAAGTGACACTGGCTTTCTCTTCCCTTTGGAGAAAGCCCTGGTCCTGGGGGCTTCACTTCCAGCTCTTCCAAGAAGTGACATGAAGTTGTGGTGTTGCAGTCTCCAAGATGTTTCACTCACTAGTAGAAGGGTCAGGTGGCCATACCTTTCTGATTTAAAAAACCAAAGCAGCAAGAGCTGAGAAGGGCAGACTTTGCACCACAGGGCCCTCCTCTTTAATAACTAAATGAGTGGGGGGAGCTCTTGCCTGCAGAGTTCACTCTGTGCCAGCCCGCTCCACGGCCATGCACATATAGCCAAGGAAAAAGAGGCCATTTAGTTTTCCATGTTTAAAAGAATGAATGTGTTTTCTTTTGCTCTTTAAAAAGTAGTTAAGGTTTCCCTAGTGATGATTGTTTCCCTTGACTGGGAAAAACCTTGTCACTCCAGCCTTGGCAGGGATGCCAGCTTTGTTCATTGTGCTGGACACTGGGCACGGAGGGTGGCGCAGCAGAGCTGGCAGGTACCATGGAATGCCTCCTCCTGGTGTGTCCTGGCTTGGGGGTGACCAAAATGCAGGATACCCAGTGAAAAACCCATGATATGATGGTGCAGAGCTGGGGTTATGCCCTGCTTGGCTTTGCCATCTCTTAGCCCCTGGCTGCCTCTGTCCTGGCAACAACAGAAAGAGCCCAGTGACGGCTTCAGCACGCACCAGGCTGTGACCACTGACACTGATGCTGGCAACAAGTGACAGCCCATATTTTGAATTGTCTTCCTCCTACACAAACTCCTCTCATCCTTGCCGATGCTTCTGTACTGCACAGCAGCTAAACAGCCTTATTTTGGCCAGAGGAGCAGCTGGCAATGGAGGAAGGGGGCTTTGGATCAGTGGGCATTTCTTGATTTGGTCACAAAAGGCATAATACAAAAGTTACAGCAGCTCCCCAAAACCTGGCAGAAGCAATGCCAGTTTCACATCCCACAGATAGCCACTGAGCAAAGATAAAGTGAGGCCCAACATCAGACTTCACTGAAGTTAATACAAGGAAATACAGTGTGATGACTGACAGGCATTTCTGGGTGCCTAGAAATTCTAGTGCAAGCCTCATTAAATAAATTATTTTGATGACTGTGGTATAGATGCTCCTATTGGTGTGTAGTTACTTCTGTTGGGGTGTAGCAGCTTCTGTTACTTTCCAAGGTCTCCAGCTCATTTAGAGTGAGAAAAAATCCTAATATGTGCACTCTTTTACATCAAACACTTTGTTTTTCAGAATAGTCTTATTTTAGCTATGAAGGATTTTGCCTTTCACAAGAGAGAAATCACTCCTCTCTGGTTTTGTGAGGAACACCCTTTTCTCTAGTGGGATCAGGAGTTGTCCCAACCAAGACCAAAGATCTGGGGTAGAGGGTCATAGAGATAAACCTACTGCTTCTCTTCTGTCTGCAGAGATCAGCATGCATGATACAGCAGCCTCAGTAAAAACACATGAAAGCCAGGAACATGGATAATGGAAAAATATTCCAGTGTATTGGAAAAAACCAGGAACTTGTTTCAGGCTCCCTCTTCCTGCTTGTGATGAAGGCAAAGAGAACTAGAAAGAGCAGAGGCAGATGAGTGAGCAGCAGTCCTTCAGCTTGACCTCCCCGATGACAATAGAAGGAAACAGAGCAGTGGGAGCTGGGAGCACAGGAGTCACCCATCCCCTAGAAGGACATTTGGAACCGCCTCACCCACAAAGCGTGAGCAGAGTGGAGCAGCAGAGCAGGAGCCACGTCAACACCACACTCAGGGGAAATGGCTACAGAAAGGACAGGTGGTGTTAGACATCTCTCTCCAGTTTGGCAAAGAAGGAAAGAAGACAGAAAAGCCTAAGTCAGAAAGAAGGCAAAGCCTGCATTGGAGCTCAGAATAGCTGAGCCTCAGAGCTACTGTTGTCTCCATGAGACATTTCTTCTGATGGAGAGCCTTTACTGAAGCAAAGCTGAACACCTCCTAATGCAGATCAGCCACAATTGACCCTCCCATAAAGCCAGTGTATTAAGTGCCAGCATCAGATATGTTCAGCCTACTTTCCTGAGTGGGAACTGATCCAGATTTCTGCAAATGTATTTGTTACTCATTATGTACACACCAATAAGATTTGTTAAGCAATTTTCAGCTTGGAAAAGGTGAGTGATTCTGAAACAGCTAATTGCTTTTGGTGCACTGCTACTTAAGCTGTACAGTGCTTCTTCCTCAGAAAGCAGCTAGCTTTTAGAAGTCAGCAGACTATAAAAATCCTTGCTAGTAGCCAAAAGTGGGTCTTGGTGAACTGATCTGTGATAAGAGTCCCAGAGTACTGCAGCTCATTGGTGCAACACACTGGTGCACAGAGCTGCAGACAGCCAGATCAGGCGTCCAGCTGAGAAATGGGATGTGCTGCCCAAAGGTCTGCATCCCTCTATCAGGGAACTCGTCATTGGCTTTGATGGAAACTGCTCTGTTTCCATCTAGAGACTTGTGCTTGATCCTTTTCCCAGTTCCAGGGTATTCACTACCATCTTTCTGGTTCCTAACATTGTTTCAGCTCATCAGCTCCTGCAGCAGCACAGCACATGCTGGGGACATGGGCTCCTGTGCCTGTGCTGGCTCTAGCACTTCTCACTCTCATGCTGCTGGCGGGGAAGGACCACTGCAGCATTCCCAACCCTGCCACTGTGAATCCCCAACTGCTTCTAGTTCTCACATGCTGAGACCAGCAGCTGTGCCCTTCTTGACAGCAAACAGCTGCATTGGTCTCTGGTTACTTGATTTGAAGTCCAGCTCAGCTCCCTACAGGCCAGAACTGCAGCTTAGGATATGGATAAGACTCAGCTCCTAAAAGTCACAACAGAGGGTCCTGGAGGGCAGCAGTTTGGCAAGGCACAGCCTTCCTGCAAGAAACAACCTGAATACAAAACCTGTGCTTGTACATGTCAGGGATCTGAGATGGGAGCTATAGGCTTTGCCATATTCTTCCAAGGGATAAGCCACACCCTGGAGTCCTTTGGGAAAGAGGGGTGTCCAGCACAGGGCATGTTGGGAATACAGGAAGTCAGACCAGCAGGAGATTGTAAAAATCACAGTTATTTCCAATCTGTCTGATTTAGATTGGTAGATAGAGTTAATCATAGGACAGGGGCTGCCAAACACTCTCTTCTACAATTTGAAGGTAAGTTTTTAGAGATTTAACCCAGGATGACACATTTACAGCCTGCCTGGAGGCACTTGGGTCAGAGACACCAAACACAGGAGTAACAACAACTGGAACGAGGCAATACTTTGTTCTTAATACTTGTTTTTTGAGTCTGATTTCTTTCTGTCAGCTTCAGGAGGAGACCCAGAAATCTTGGTACTGGACTAGTCTGCTCTCTGACAAGGGCCATACATGAGCTGAAATGCCCAGAGCTCATGTTCCCAAAGAAGAGGGGGTGGACAGGTGCGGTGTTTCTCTCACCCGCCCACGCGCCCTCGCGGCGTTTCCCGGTCGGCTGCGGAGCGGCGGGGACCACCGCGCTGAGGCCAGGGACTCGGCAGCGCGGGGCAGAGAGCAACGGCAGGTGTGTGGTTTGGCTTGCTGAGGCAGCGCTTCTGTTTGCGTGCAGTCAGAGGCAAGAGCAAAGGAAGGGTCAGTCCCGGCTGTAATGTTCAGAGGATTTTTATTCTTCTTTCCCTCCAAAGGGACAGCGGCAAGTGACCTCGAGCCACGCCCGAGATGGAGTTATAAAGGGGGTGATTACCTGGGGGATAGAACCTAGAGTGGCCAATAGGGGTATTTCGGGGGAGGGATGAGAGGTGGCAAAGGGCAAATGGGGGAACTTAGGGTTGGAAAGAGGGTCTAACAGACGAATCACTTGTGAAAGCTCTGGTGATTGATACAGAAATTTCCTGAAGGATCAGGGCAGGGCTGAGGTAACAGACAAAGACAGAGGGAAGATTGACAGGTGAAGTGGTGGGGAGAAGGGTGATTGACATGTCTGACAGGCAGGTGAAATGGCGGGAAAACTTGGACAAAGGGGCTCAGGGAAGGATCCACTCTGGAAAGGGCAGGGGGTACACAGGGGCAAACCATTTTATAACTAATTAACATAGAAATGCCTTAATAAAATAGAACAATCAAACTCGAAAACAGAATGCCACAGACAGGGATCTCCTCCCACCCCAAGGCTCAGAGCAGGCACATGCTAGGATACGATGATATCACATCACACATCCTTTCATCCTGGCATTACCAAGCAGGGTGGACATGGGCCAGACAGGGCTGCCACTGACTTCCAGTGCTGCTGTAGCACTGGAAGTATGAAATATGAAGTATTTCCTCTGGCATAGCACAGAGAGCATTGATATAGATGCTGTACATACAACACCCCAGGAGCACAGTGCCCATAAGCATTGATAATGCACAAGCAAGGTTATCCAAGCCAAGTCATGCAATGTCAGTGGAGCAATCTGCAGAAGAAGTTGGATGAGAAAGGCCTGGCTTGTAGACTTGAGTTTTGCTGTTGCTGAAACCCCCAGACCATCACATTGGTTTTGGACACAGAAAACCTTTCCATTGCTGTTCCCTTGCTCTGTCCACTCATGGAGTTAGATCCCTGCTCTTCTGCTGCTTGACCATAACTGCACTCTACTTAGTGGAGTGTGTGCATGAGAAATGCACCTTTTTCCTGTGAGCATTTCCAAGTGAAATGTTCAGATGCTTTTAAAGTGCCTTCTGTGAATTGGGAAGGCAGAGCTGGAAGGGAAGAAAAGAAAGGACCAAGCTCTGGCTGCAGAAATTTGTTTAGAATAGAAAATTTTTAAAATTAGTCATTGGCGCTGAATATCCTCACATTTACTGGGTATATGAAGTATAGAAAGGTGATTTAGAAGAGCAGTTATAAGTTTCACAAACATGACTAAATTCTAAAGCTAAATGTTCAACAGGCGTGACCTTTTAATTCCCCTTTAAATCAGTTTAGCACTTTCATTTGTGTTTGGAGTCCCTCATATTTGGATTGCACTTTGGTGATTTTGAAGTACTGTTTAGGAGTTTTATTATCTCTCCTGCTTTGGAGCTGGGACCACAAATCCTCTGTTAAGCAGCTGGAGGAGTTTCAGCTTGCACGGGAGCTGCTGGGAGCACCAGCCTGCCTCGGCTGTGGCTCCCCAGCACTCCCAACACATTGCCATGGCACAGTCACCTTTTCCTAGGCAGCTCCTAAATATAATCAGCAATCAGCAGAAGCTCCTTCAGGAATGGAAGTGCAGTTTGAGCCTCCTTCGTCTCAGATCCTTACAGAAGGAGCACAGTAGAAGGACAATGGCTCTGGGAAACTTCTTTGCCCAGAGAGAGGCATTGCAAGCAGCCAGGAAGCCACAAGCATGCAGCATCCTCCTCACAGCTGCAGACCTGCTGTATATGCACCACATAGTGCCCAAAGCATTTTCCCAGGAGACTTAGCACAGCATCTCAGAGGATTTGGTCTTTAAAGAGGACTAAGAGCTATTAAAAAAGTGGCCTACACCTGAAGGCAAAGAGAGATTTGTTACAGGCACTGTGCACCCACAAAGCAGTTTCCCCCTGTGCTGCAGGTAAGGGCAATGCAGCTCAGCTTTTCAGCTCTGCATTACTCCTGGAACCAGGGCTTGTGGGCATACACGAGACTTCTCTCCATCAGAATGAGAGAGACACAAGCTCATCCACCATGGTCTGCTTCCAGGCCCACCTTGTGGGTGCCCTGAGACTTCCTCCTCCAACCAGCTTTCCAGCAACTGAAATGGATATGGTAAGCAAAACCATGCCCTGAATGGATATGGTAAGCAAAAACCGTGCACTTTAGAAGCAGCTGCTTTTGGGGAATCCTTCTTCCTCACTGGACACATCAATCACAGGCTATGCTGGAGCCAGGGGCTCCCAGGAACATGGCAAGACCAGCTAATTACAGGTCCAGTCATGGACCATCTCTCATGCTCAGCTGCTCATTCCCAATTCTCCACACAGCAGCGTCAGGCTGAGAACAGGGACTGTATCCACATTTACTTCAGCTAGATTACCCCATTCCCCATCCATGCAGATCCAGACCCAGCTGCACTCCTGCTCTGCCAGGCAGGGTGCTCCTCACTGCCACACCCAGGAGCAGGCTGGAGGTGGACAGAGGGCGGCATCAGCTCAGCAGAGCCAGAGCATCCGCTGTGAGCAGCCAGTATGCCATGTGGGATCCTGGGGACCAAGATGGAGGGAGGAATTAATATTAACAGCACACCACAGCTGGCCCCCAGCCCACTGCAGCAGAAGGGCTGGCAGCAAGCAGACCTCACACAGAACCACAAGTAATTTTATCCATTTTTGGAGTTAGAGGCCTATGCACACCCCTTCACCATTTTAGTTATGAGTCATCAAAAAATGTCAGCTGTAGCTACACAGCTCGACTCCTGCAGGGCCAGGTACATACCTCTGCTCCCAAAGCCAACGTCCTGGCACACCTGTCTGCTGGGAGGGCATCTGAGGAGCTGGCTGGGCAGCCCTCTGCCAGGGGAAGGCCAGCACAGCACTGAGGGAAGAAGCCGTCACGGGAGCAGGCAAGGAAGTTTCTTCCTATACTGCTTCTTCCACGGTGCCTCTGAAGCTTGTGCAAAGAGCTGGCAAGCCTTGCTGCACCCTGGCACTCCCCCGAGCCCTTAGGGAAAGGAACAGGATCCTCAGAGACACACAGACGGCTACCCAACCCTACATCCTTGTGTGACACGCAGGGTTGGATTTTCCAACTCAACCATGTGCTGACATGCAGGGGTGGGGTGGGGGAAGAAAAAGAGGATTTCAGCTGTTAACTTCTAAGAAACTGAGGAAAAGCTTATCACTCTTGTATAACTGGCCAAAATCTCCTGTGAGCTGGTACATGCCATGCTGCAGAGGTGCCAGCCGGGGGAACACTGGGGTTTTGGTGGAAAGAGGAATGCAGGGGCCAGCAAAGAAATTTGCTGCTTTGGTGCATGTTCACAGCCTTACATGGGGTGCTGGGGAGGAAAAGGTTTCTCTAACTCAAAAGGGAAATGCTCATCTGAAACAGGAAAATGGAACTTTCTTTTGAGCATTAATAGTGGAAAATCACCTCTGCAATGGCTGGATCCCTGGGTGTGCAGCAGGGAGAGGAAGCTTGGGGAAAAACACCCTGTCCCTGCCAAGTCGGCTCACTCAGGACCCCAGGAAACCCCTGGGGGCTGATGATGGCACAGGCACTAAGGGGGACATGCTGAGGTTTTGGGGGAAAACACTGCTCAGTCAGAGCAATAGCAGAGTTGGCAAGTGCCCTACGTGGGAGTCCCAGATGTGAGAAGAGAGGGTCTAAGTTCTACAGCAATGCTGACAACATGCTGACCACAAACAGCATCACCCAAGGATCACCCAGGCAATTCAGATTTGTAAAGACAGACCCAGGGATCTGATCACTTTTTTGGCAAAAAAAAGTGAAATTGTTTCTAAACTAAATATTTGTCTTGGAAGAGGCTATTTTAAGGTGGGTGGAATGACACAGTGTGACATCCTTTAAAGAGGTAGAGATCATGGGTTTCATATTAAAACTCAGATAGTCTTTCTTGGAACAGCACTGTTATGGCTGAAGAGAATTCTTGTGAATTTTCTGGTCCAAAAAAGAAGACAAAGATGAAGGGTAGTTATGTCTAGCCCTATAATAGTGAGGGCACTTGCAGAGGCAATACAATGAACACATTATAAACATGGGTGTAGCACAGGCAGAGTTTAGCTCATTGTGTCCTAGAGTTTCTAAAAATATTTTGGCTTGAAGGAAGAGCAAGGGAGAAGAGAAATGAATACAGGGAAGACGCCCAGTCTTCTGAATGACTGGGTTTTCCATCAAGGCACAAGCCCACAATCTCTGAGGCTGCATCTGTGGGTAGCAGCTGGCTGCTGAAGTCCTCCTGCTGCAGGCAACTATGTTTAGCTTCTCTTAGAAGGTGAAGGAAGCAGAAGAGGAAAAAAAATTTAGTCATCTTCTCCCCTCAGACATTTTGCTGTTCATTTACTTCAGCAGCACATGAAGCACTTAGTCACTCTGTCTCTGACAGGCTTCTTCTATTTTTATTTTTCCAAATCAAAATAAGAAGAGAAAAAAGAGGTTCCTTCCCAAATAAGCAGCTAGTAGAGGAGGCTGAGAGTGTGAGCAGAGTGACCAGGACTTCACCCCACAGCTCCATGGCTGCTCCAGACACCCAGGCGAGTGTTTGCAGCATGCAGGAGGAGAGAGGACAGGGGCTGCTACTTCTTCTTGCTCAGCGACAGCTCGATGAGCTGCTTCAGCAAGCCAAGGTGCCAAGCATCCTCTAGAGCTGAGATCTGCTTCGTGCCCCTACAGGCAGTTGGCACCTGCCCTCACAGTAAAATCAGTGTTCTAACACACCACTCATGCTCCAGGTGTTTTCCAGAAGCAAGGACTATCTTGCAACCTAAGCCACATATCCAGCTTGGATGTCCTCCATTCTCCAACACAGAAATACAGGGTCAGAGCAGCATTTCCTTTGGAGTTGATTTTAGTAAGCCAGCCACCACAGCTCCTGCATTAGAGCTCTCAAGGATAGAAACTTCTGTCAAAACTGGCTTTGTCCAACACTCTTACAGAACACTAGAAAACTGCTGCCCTTCCTGACTCCTCTCATCCTCAGGAAAGCACAGAGGGCCCTTGTCACTGTCCCTTCCCCCAGTGAGTTTTCTGACTGTGAAATGCAGGCACCAACGCCAAGCTGCACACTGGTGCTGAGATGCAGCCTCAAAAGCGAGAGCTTGAACAGCAGCAAGAAACAAAGTATCTCTGCATGTAAGCACAATCTAAAGCTGGGCATTTGGTTTCTCTCCTGTGCACAGTATCCTGAAGGGTCTGAGGACAGGGAGGCAATCCCCAAAACTCCCATCATTTCTCCCATCATTTCTCTATCAGAAGCAAACCCAATGGCATGGTAGCGACCCAGTGCACTTTACAGCTGACTCAGGATGAGGTTTTTGGAGGGCTCAGAAGGCACCCAGATGGCTCACAGCTTCCTGTTGCTTCAGCTTTACAATAAAGCAACATAAATAGATCTTCATTCTTTGTTGATGCTGTACAGCAAAACAGGCATTGTTACCCTGAAAATAGGAAACGCTGTGGCAGCTTTGAAGAAATTCAGCGTTTTTCCTGTACTGATGCAAACACAGTGGCCGAGTGCCAGATGCCTCTGTCCTGCTTTGAAGAACGACGAAATTCTTCACAGTGCTCATAAATCACCACTTTGTTAGTACCCGGCAAGCTCCAGTGACACCAGCAACCCCTGGTATTTCCCTCTTCTCCTTCCTAAGGGAGGGGGGGATGCTTAACACTATACTTCATCCCTGGTGGAGATGGACAGCCCTGCGCACCTATTGCCGAGCGGAGCGCAGGCGTAGGTTGTCACGGCAGCTGCTGACGCACAGCCGGGCCCCACTTTTACATTTTTCCATTACAGAGTGTTGAAGCTTGCAGAGCAGGAGGTAGCTTTCCTGAGTGAGCAACTGAGAGATCAGCGAGTTGGCAGGGCTCTGCAAGGCATGCCGTGTGCTACTTACACGTTTAAAAGAAGGACTGCGCGATGCAGCCAGAAAGCTGCCTTATTCGGAACAAATGAGTGCACGTTTTCAGATCTGGCTTGAAAAAAGGGCACACCTACCACTACACCTCTCAGAGTGTGGGTATAGAAAAGTCAAGGTTCCAAGCAGAGCACCATGTGGGTGGAGAACCAAAAATTCTTGGTGGCTTTCCCTGTGGAACACAGGAGTGACTCCTGGGGGAAGATGGGTTGACACAATCCTCACTCCAGCATGTTAGGTACCTGGGTGTTCTGGGACTAGGGCCATGTGGCTGTACTAGCACAGGCACTGCTGCCAGTCCCTTCACTGGGTCCCACCCACAGGGATGCCTGTTTCACTGCTGTGCCATCATCCCCAGAGTGATTTAAGGGGGTTGAGCCAGCCCTGCTCACGCTCAGGGTGAGCCTCTGCCTTGCAGCATGGATGGGGAGCAGCAGCACCAGCCATAAGAGCAGCTCTTGCCATACACACAGTCTCTCTCAGCTCCATGCTTTGATGGCTGTCAGGGTCAGGTCTCTCTAGATGTCCACCTTAATTCACAGACTGATTTTAACCCTCCTCTCCACTGTTGGGTGCCAACAACCCCAGGGATGGTCCTTCAATCAGCAGCTAGGGGCAGCAGCCTGCCCAGCTTCTGCACAAAGTCAGAGCTATGTAACATCTCTGGTCACAGCTTACCTACCTCCCACAGAGATGGAAGCTGCAGGCCAGGCTTGTGAGGTATTAAATACCACCAAACACAACAACTTACGCAGTTTTTAACCACTTCAGAGCCTCAGAAATGGGCAAGTGGGGAACATCAAGCCATTTTTGGGCATATTGATTTCAAGTACAACTCCAACATTTTAGGGGCTGCAGTATGCTTGCTGGAAGTTCAGCTAACTGTTAGACAGTTTTACACATGGCGTAATTTCATCATGACAATTCAGGATCAACATTTTAGGGTCAGTGTTTTCTCTTTGGTTTAGTTATTTTCCTACGTTCACAAATATGTCTGTCCTTCCCTGGTGTGGGCAGAAGTAGCAATCTCTGCATTTCTTGCAGGGATCTCCTGCCCTGCAGGGTTAATTCCCCCACTGAAGCACTGTGCAAGTATTGGGAAGCTGCAGCTGCATCACAAAGCCACCCCACTTAGTAGTGTGCTGGCTCACAGTGTGGCAATCCCACTCGTGGAGTAAGGGACAAGCAGAAATGTGTAAAACTAAAGTATTAGTTCAGTGGTACTGAATCCATGGCATGGGAAACGTCCCCTGTCTGAAGGAAAAAGGAAAAAAACTCTGTATGTTTCCAAGCTCTTGAATTGCTCCTGTTGTTGATTAGGGATAGAAGGAAGCTACAGGCAGTCTCACCTACAGGGTGATCACTAGAAGTTCCCCATATCTCTCTTGTAGATTTTCTATATGAAAAACAAGTCCAGCTCTCCACAGAGAAGCACTGAGACCTTCACAGTCTCAGAACAAAGGGTACCATGATCAACTCAAAATCAGAAGTTACCTTTTGGAGCTTGTTGCTTTTTGGTGACCTTGCTGAGTTCCACCGCTTGGCTCCACTGTTTGGAGCCACTGTTCAGCCTGTGGAGAACAAAACCTTATTTTTTACTGCTAAGTCACAACTCTGTTCAACAGCATATAGCTGCCAGGGTCTCTCAGGGATGATCCTCTCAGGATCCCTGGCCTTACATGGAATGAGAAGGAGAGATTTGCAGATAATGAGCTGTACTGCTTTGCAAATGTACTATCCCTGGCACATAGCAATCTACTGATAAAAGCAGTATTTGCATTTTTTGCATAAAACCAATTTGAATTCACTGTTCTTTCACCTGTGCAAGCACTGAGACTCTGTGCATGAAAAACAAGTTACGAAGCTACTGACTAAAAAGTGGAATTTGCAATGCTACTGCTTCAGGAACCACTGAAAATGTTTCATATGCTCCCTCTCAGAGCAGACAAAGTGTTTCAAACCAGAGCCATCACAAGACACTTGAGTCCCAGTGACAACCTTGACACTGGGGGAGGCTCACACCTCACCAGTGTGCACTGGTACTACACTCCTAAGATGGCACAGCTACCTAAGGACACACCCCAGGACACCACCAGAGAGAAGGATCCATTTCTCCTGAGCTGGCATCTGTGAAATGTCCAAGAAAACTGCTGCCAGCACTCTTCCTGCACATGGGCCCTGGGCCAAGCGCATGATTGCCACCCTGGGATTCGGTATCGACTGTATGCCAGCACTTGCACAGCTCTGCACAGGGGCTATGCAAATGTTGTGGCTAATCTTCTCCATTCCTAATCAGAAATGTAATTGTCTATGCAAAGCTAGTACGCCCAGGTAGTGATTGCCTGGGCCCCTTGCCTCAGCCCACTCACCCCTGCATGAGGGGAAGGGAGGGATTCCCAACACCCATGCCCCAGCTCATGAGGGTAGATGTGAAAATCTCACAAGACCTAAATCTGTTAGTGGTGTTGTCCAGGCAGCAGTACTGTGGAGGCAGAGGAAGAATAAAACATCCATAAATGAAAGTATTTAGTCTTGGCTAACACATGCCTATGGAAAGAGCAGCACAGGTCTATCCCTCTTACGTAGCAATACTTACCGGCACAAATAGACATGGCACAAGTAGAGGGAAGGTGTCCTATTTTACTTAGATTATAAACAACTGTTAGTTTTTAGGGCATTACAGTTAGTGGTTCTGTAATGGAAACGTTTATATGCTGGAAACAGTGTCTTGTTAATGAGCTAAGGTATTTTTAGTATTTTTAATAGCCACAGGGTGTTTGATATATTAACAAAAAATGTGTTGATGAGGTGACTATTTGTGATACCCACTGATGTGCCAGACAAGAAAATAGTCTCAAGACTAGCACATCCCAGAGAGTGGCTGGATGAGAGGAGAGTAGAAGAGGAGATTATTGTTTTCTGTATAGAGAGGTAGTTAAAAAAAGAATCATTGAAAGCATTTGTAAAGTTTTAACTGCAGCAAGCAACTAACAGAGACTCTTTTGGAAGATGGAGGTCCCATTAAGAGGCTGTTAATTTGAGTTTAAGCAGCTCCAAAGGAAAGGAGCAGAAGCACTCACAGAATCAAGGATCTGGACAAGATCAGGAGGGGAGCTGCAGCTGTGCTTCAGCTGCACAGCAACCAATCATGGGATCTGGGACTGGCAGCAGAGCTCACTGTGAGGGCTCTTGGTTTCAAGGGGAAAGTTTCAGATGCAGGGGGATGGGTAATGCTCATGTGGGAGTACCATCCTTTGCCCCACAGCACCACTGCTTCAATGGATGAGAAAGAGGACAATATAAAAAATTATCCACTCCAAGAGTCTGGTCTCAAGAGCTGGATTTTGTGAGTCAGTCCCAGTCTTATTGAGCCTCCCAGTCCCACTGGAAACTGTGAAAAAAAACCCAAACTCTCTTCAGACAAGCCTGCCCTTTGTGCACTGGAGATCCTGTTCGGTGGCGTGGGGTCCTTCACCACTTCTGTGCTGCTTTGGTCCACAATGGGAAGGCTGTGATTAGGGGGAACCACCCTGCCCCAGCTGGGCACAGGAGAGCAGCTCCTGAATTGAAGGCATGTGGTAAATTCACCCTAGATGAGTTTCCCTTTACAGAGCCCTGTTTGAGCAACTTTCTGGAGCCAACTTTTAAAGCACCCATGAGCATTGCCTGGCTGTAATTTAACCTTGTGATAATTTCAACCCATGCAAATGAAAGCCATAGGGGCTACTTGTGCCTTTCAGCCCTGTGAGAGAGCAGCCACACCAGTCAAGAATCCCGTATCAGCTGAGCATCCCACGCCAGGAGCCATTAATACTTGAGTCAGAGGAAAGAGGACAGAAAGAACCGGAATATAAAGGCCGAACTCAGGGCTGGAGCTTTGCCCCTTGGGTAGGTGCATGCTTTGAGAAAGCTAAGAGCTGTACACAGAGTTGATACCAGAAAGAGAGTTGATACCAGAACTCTGATTACTCAAATCAAGATGGCACTTCAAACCCAAAGATTGGTCCCACCATGCATGATGCTACATCATCTCGGCATATGTGGCCAAAGATATTTTCCTTCCTGACCCATTCCCACCCCACATACACAGTGGTTGATTCTCCCCCTCCTCATTTTCTGCTGGACAGACAAAAGAAACTCAACCAGCACTTCACTGTGGCCATCTCTTGCAACGGAGAGAGCCAAGGAAGAGCCAGATGCTCACTGTATCCTGGAGCCCCATGCCCCGGGGCAGCCCTACACAGCCAGGGTGTGATGCTGATGGTGTGCCTGGCAGCCAGCTCTGTCCCTGGTCCATCAGCAGCCAGAATTCACTGTACTATCACTTTGGCACACTCCTTCCTTCCTTGGCAAGACAGGCAAGAACTAAACTTTTCCATTGAGACGGGTAAACAAAGGCTTTGCTTTTTCCCACCCATAACAAAGTTTAGCCCAGGAAGTCACATGAGCATCCAGCATGTATATCCACAATGGCTCGAGCTGCTGGCAGAGTATGGATGTACAGAAACAGATACAGGACAAAGCTCTGCCCTGGAAATGCCCTTCCACCAATGTGTGGAATTGCACCAGAAACATCCTGTCCTTCCACACAAAGGTCAAATCTGACCTTTGGCCAGAGTGGATTCCCCTGCCGCACACCATGTGTCAGGGAGGACACACTGTCACTAAGACTGTCAGAGCTAGCCCTATGTCCTGGCTCTCCCCCTAGCTCCCCACAGCCTCCAAAGCCTCCCCCTGAAGTGCTGTCATATGTTGTCCAGTGCACAAAAGACACCCTTGTCAGGACACTGAAATGCAGGTACAGGAATTTTGCTGCTGGAAGATCCTGGGTGCCCCAGCCAGCCTGGGGACAGAGGCTGGAAAACTACCTTGCAAAATATCTGTGCTCTGGAGTATGGAGAAACTATGAACAGTTTGTCTTAGGGGCAGCAAAAACACAGGGATTTGCTGATGGTAATTTTCTGCTATTAGAGCAATAAATCCATTCAAGTGTCAGCCAAAATGCCAGAGAAAAGGAATGTGAGCTTAGGGAAAACAGGAAAAAAAAGTGTTATTAGTTGAAAATACATTCTTGCAACTTTTAGAGGCAGTTCTAAGCCCAGCACCAATCAGTCAGGAAACCGGCTGCCTCTGAACCCGTGCCAGGCCACTCCTGTGGCTATTGCGCTTCCCCTGGGCTTCCTCGCCCTGCACAGAGGTTTACAAACTCCTAGAGACTGGGAATTTCATCTGAAGCACTTGCAGAAGATAGCAAATGCAGACTGTGCCCTTTCCCCTTCCTAGGGAGGAAGGCAGGCTAGGAGGCTCAAGGGCAGCATGAGGTGTTGATAGTCTGCTCGGGAGTTGTCCCGGGCCTGCATTTTTCTTGCTGAAAAATCATTTCCATTGATGCCATTTTACTACATCCCCTTACACTACTTGTGCCCCTTCTCTTACCTCCCTTTCCTCTTTGGTGAGCTTTTCGGAATGTTTTCTGATGGAGGACATTGTCCTAGCAATCTTGAACTGACTTGTAGGGAAAATGCAAGGAAAATGGGCCAGGTGAGTAGATATGCCGTGGCTCAGCTTCTCTTAAAGCTGAATCTCTGCTGCCACCTCCAAAGGTGCCTTCAGCATGGGCTGCTGACAGCAGACACGATCCAACATCTTGTGATCCTTTTGCTGCTCAGCAGGACATTTCCAGCCCCTATACTGGGGCTGCCCATCTGCAAGCAAGAAGCTCTACCCGTGTCTTGTTCCCAGTAAAAGCATAGACACAGAGGCGTTTGTCTAGAAAACTGTTAGTAATCCCATTTCCCGGGGATCCGAGGGCTGTTGCCTCAGCTGTTGCCTCTATCTTGTGTTGCAATACGCCATGGCTGCCTGGCAGGAGCCAGCGACAGCCAATTCCAGCATTTCCACTCAACAGCTTGCTCCCTATAGAAATGAGCTGTCAGGCCTGCACAACTGGGATGACAGCTTCCAGTTGTACTGTGCTTTCAGCTTGCAGCCCATTCCCAGTGGATGGGCAGGATCCTCAGCCCAGGTACTTTGCCCAGGTCCAGCAGACAAGCTGTTCTGTTCTGATCCCTCCAGCTGATTTTGGCAGCTGTGAACAGAGCAGGTCACTCAGTGGGTCAGTGCTTGCTCTCAGTGACTGGGAAAGATGGATCAGCACAGTGCAGGGCTATCAAATTGCTCCTTCATGCCAAGCACTTCCAGCTCATGCTCAGAGACACGGAGATCCCATGCTGAAGTGCTGCCAGACCAGCAGAGTAATCACAACACTAGAAGGGCAGTGGCCCCTCTCCCTGTGGAAGAGAGCAACTTTCCAGGACCGGCAGGATGTCTCTGACTGGGGCGGAGCAGAAACTCAGTTGCAGCAGTGAATACTGAGAGGCAGGAGGAGGGCAGGAATCGGGGGCCTGGGCACTGGTGCCCAGAACATGGGGTTGCTGTGGGACAGTCTTGCTGGAGCACAGGGCTTACTTACCCCAGGGCTCACCTTCAAGAAGATGATGTAGAGCGAAATGTTTTTTGCAGGACAGACCCATGACGAGTTTCTTGACATGGGACTGGGTTGGACTGCCATGATCCATCACTGCTTTCTGAATTCAAGGCCAGGCTGTACCATCTGATCACATTCGTACTGGGGCAGGGTAGAAACTGAAAGCCATGGTGATGACCCAGCTGAGGGGAAAGGAGGAATCAGCTCGACGTGTTGCGATTTCCGCTCAGCCCTGTTGATTCCTGCAGTTACTGAAGTGGCACTATTTGTTGATGTAACAGGGACTGACTCAGTGGGAACAAACCCCGAGGGAAAGGTCCTTCTGAAATATTTGTTCCTATTATTTATTCTGTGGCTTAATCAGACATCTCTACAGAAAAATCAGCAATAACCTTGCCTTGTAATTTACTGAAAATGAAGTCACTGGTCCTGTTCACTTACAAGGGGCTTTGTAAGAACAAAAATGCTACAACAGAAGAAAGTGAGCCCATATCTTCCACATCCTAGGACTGCCACCACCTAAAGCATGTTTTGAACACCTGAGTCTGAAAACACGTTTGTTTTCTTGTCCTGAGACATGCCTTCCCCAGCTGCATATGGCAAACAGGAAGATATAAGAACATGCATTTTTGCTACAGCTGCATGAAAAGCCAGGTGGTAATAAATTGCATATCCATGTTCTATCAAATGCAAAGCTCTGACAAGGAAATGACAAGATATGGCTTCATCCTTCCACTTTGATGCAAAGCTTCATTTGAACTTTAAGCTTATCTTTGCAATGTTGAGCATGAACATCTGCAATTTCTATGGGATCTAGAGGAAACCTTACAAGACAAATCTAGCAGACAGCCATTTAGCATAACCACATTTCTAAACTACAGGGCGACCATATTAAATTAGGTTCCTTTCAATGCACACAGAGAAGAAGAACAGGAAAGGCAGAGGCCCCAACAGCTCTAGTTTGAGACTCGTGTTGCATGTGAGCGACATTTTTCCAAAACATAAGCAGTAGGTAAAAAGCCTACCCCTAGATTGATTCAACTCTACCATTACTTTAAAAAAGCAGTGCAAAACAACCCACCCTCAAATTGGTAATGAGCAAGTAGAAGGTCACTGGTTTGCTTGGAAAGTCCTTGTCTCCCCACTCCCAGTGCCTCAGTGCTACCCAGCCAGTTACTGAATGCAGGCTTGTAGTGCCCAGGGTCTGGCAATAAAGAATGTTTTCAAGGAAAGTAGTTGGGTTGGCAGATAAATGCACAGAAGAAAGTTACAGCTTCCCAGAGGAGCAGATCTTTAATGCCATTCCCACCTCACGAGTTTCCCCTATTGCACAGCTTCCTTGAGGTTTGTCTTAGCTTTTTCAATAAGATACTGGGAGTTTACACACTGAGGAATTGTCATCCTCAAGAAGGGTAACGCACGAGCATTAAAGACTTTGAATCAGGTTTTTCAGATGCACACAAGTACTTCTCTCCTACACAAAGTGAGTAGCTTCACAAGTTTAGGCACCTATGCAGTGCCTTCATACCACTACAATGGCACTGTGTAGACTCCTAAACTCATTGAGTGTCCACTGATCCTCTCTGGGCTGCGGGATGCAAACAAGTCTGCAGGGACCTATAGAAACCCAAACCTCCACCCCTGCCCCTAGGTGTAGGGGAGGGGCACATGGATAAGACTGTGAGCCAGCCACAAAGCCTGCAGCCCATGCGGAAGGAGGCAATCCTGATTTGCCAAGTGCCTGCTGATCCCTGCCACATCCCTCTGCTGCATTTTGCTCTGGCAGAGCAGCCCACGCGCAAGATTCCTTCGCAGCCTGAGACATCTGCTACAGCTGGCACAGAGACCCTGGACCTAAGGGGTGGAGATGTGCAGGGCCACTCATCCAATGAAACCCAGAGGTGGATTTTCAATCTGTGTTTCTGGGTGGTGCCCCACAAGAAACAGGGACAGTGTTGCAAAGTCATTTTAATCTGGTAAACCTTGCCTGATCTCATTAATCAATTCCCCTCAGAGAGAGAGGCAGTAATTTCAATGGTGTGCTGCCAAACTCCCTCCTCTTCCACTCCTCAAGTGATCCAAAGGTGTTCTACATACCACAGCACCTGTGCCCGGATCAATAGGCAGAGCATCTGCCTTCTGCTCTCCACTCTCCTCCACCAGTAATTCTGGTATTTCACACCTTACACACTCACACTTGTAGGTCCAAGCAGCAAATTTTCCATTTTAGCTTGATTAATCCTTTCTGCATCATTTCTCCCCAGACTTGCCTATTAAAGCTGAGGCCCCTTGTGCAACAGGTCATAGAGCTGTATCTCCAGTAACAGCTCCTCCATTTCACAGGCTATGGCAGCCATCCTTCCCAGCAAGTTACTTGTGTTTTCCTAGGAAATGTGGCAAGCACTAATCCCGTTGTTTTCCTATTACTTCTGAAGAAAAGATTGCACTCAGCATTTGTCACTCCCAGATATCCCTGATGACGTGGGATGTTCATTTTCCCATCCCCATGGGATGCAGTTCCATGGACTCTGGAGGGGTGGGCAGGAAGAACACAGCCCTGGACTGCCCTGCACAGCAGACAACGAGCGCTCGGGAACTGAGTGGTGACTAAGATGAGGCAAATTTCTCTTGTCACTGCCAGCACTTGTGGGGGTGGCCATGGCATGCCAAACAGGTAGCGCCAGGTATCAGGAAAGCACAAGCAACAAAGGGCCTGTGTGCTCCAGCACAGAGTGATGAGGGAAAAGGATTGGATGTGAGGAAGAGGGAAGGCAGAGTAGCCCTTGCCTGCTGGGCTGCAGAGCTGAGCACAGCCCTGTTTCTTCCCCACCACTTAACCCCAAAAATCCTCACACTGCCAAAACAGCTTCTTACAACATTGGTTCAGTGAATCTCAGCTGTCCTTGAGAACAAAAAATCACTCTGCAGCTCAAGCCAGTAAAATCTGAGTTGCGGGGTGCTGGGGCTGTGGGACATCATTGTGAAGATGCAAGTGGGTTAGGCAAAAAGAATCTCAAATCTAAAGTCTAATAGCATTTCATAGAGATACAACAGCTCGCATTCAGAGACTGCTCAAATATTCCCTGTTGTGATGGAAGGCCTTTCACCCTAAGTCAAATCAAGTAAATTACTTTTCCTCCTTATTCATTAAAACATTCTCTGCACCACCTATAGCCAGTGGCTCATGATTTGCCTAATACAAAACACAGCACTGCCACAGGAATAAGTATCCTCAAGCACCCATTTCCAGAGACTGAAGGCACTTGACACCCCTGAAAACAGACCTCTGCACTCCCCCATCACCGGGCTATGCAGCCACTTGATCCACGCCAACCTCTCCCTGTTCCCATCTCTCTGCCACCAAAAATCAGCTGTGCCTCAAACTTTCCAAGCACCTGCCACTCCTCCTTGTCTGCCCCCACAACCCTACCTGGGACAGGAATTCCTGCAACAGTCCATCATCGTTGGCTTGCCACGGGCACTCCTGCATGGCAATCCCTTGGGAAAGGCTCTTCCACACACATGCTGGCAGCCCGAGACTCGGAGAACTCTGGGAGGGGCAGTGCCCAAAACACTAAGTGCTTTCCTGCTTCATGTTTTACCCCCCAGGCTCGGACACAGGTCTCTGCTGCGCCTAGGAGCTTTTATAACTTTATAACGCACGGGGCGATTCCTTAAGCCAGAGGCAGTTTTCCCAGAGGATTCCCGGATCTCCTGTGCAAGGCTACTGCCATAAATCAGTTGGATTGCTTAGTCACCTCTGTTTGTCCAGTCTGCCAAGGCAGACCCGCTATTTCACAGCATGTACTGTACTGTAAGGAGCCAGTTCCTGTAAATTAGATGCACTACTGCAAACTGAATTGCATATTGTTTTCTACATCGACTTGTTTTCTGCTGGCCTGGAAGAAACATACTTTGCTGCCATAAATAAGACAGAGAACAAAAAAGAGTTACAGAGTCATGTTAAAGGCTGCCTGACAGAGGGCCATGTGTGCCTGGGAGACTGCGGTGTGACTCTAAGGGCTGAGGAGTGAGGAAAGGGGAGGTCTGAAAAGTGCTCTGTGCTCCAGCAGGCACTGCATGTGCTCACTGAAGCCAGAGATTTTCCCTGAGGGCCACTGAAATGTGGAGGGCCAAGACCCTTCATGCAGTGTTTACTAGCATGAAGCACTGTCTGAACCAAAAGCTGCACTTCAGCCTTGCCAGTCTCAAAATGGGCTACAAACCAGAGGTATCCAAGTAAGTGAATGCTTAAGGTAAGGCTGACCTCTCTGTCAAGCCTTCCTCATTTCTAAATGGAGCACTCAAGGATGCCTGTGATATGATTATTCCCACATAGATGTGAGCCTTGGAAGCAAGACAGTATTTCCTGTCCACAGGCAGAGGGCTGCACCCCACAACTCCTAGCAAAGAGCTCCTATGCCTGCCCCTGGCACAGCCACAAATGTGCTCACAAAACCAAGGGCGGAAAGCCTGGTGAGTGACGTTTCGACAAAAGTGTAGAGAAGCCCAAATCAGCTGGCAGAAGTTGCTGGAAAGCTCTACTTTCATCACCCCTCAGTCTGTTCGTCTACAGGGGCTCCCAAAATGGAAGGGAGCTTCTCCAGTGCTTGCAGTCACTGGGGTCCATACCCACCTCTTCACTTATCTGGACAGAAAAACTGTGTCCAGCTCTTTTCTGTTGGAAAGGTTTGTATTTCAGTTCTTTACCATATTGATTATAAAATCCAACTTTTAACTTGTATATTACATTTAAAAATATTTAAAAATCTGGAAAGCTTGCAGGAGAGGAGGAGAAATAATCAGGAAAGCCTGAGTACTAATGCTGAGATAATGTTTAAAGTAAACCAGAATTGGGGCCTATTTGTGGTACATCCTGTGCAATAAAAGAGATGAAAAGATTATGTATATTACTACCAAGACCTTATAGTATAAACTTTCTGCATTTCAGAAGCAGATTGTCTAAATCCTGAGAGAGGCAAGTCAGTGGTGATGGCTGCAGGCAGACATGACTGACAAAAGCAGCCAAATTGCTCCCACCAAAGGAGTTTCATAAGGTTGCAGAGCCCTCAGGAGCCTGACCAGAAAGTCAATGCTGCCAGTCTCCCTCTGCATTTGGTGCCTGGATTTAATGGTATTCACTTGCCAGGAAAAGAGGGCAATGAGAGTAATTAAGGAAAAATAGAGAAGGGAAAAAGCACAACAAGAATTAGTACAATGCTCAGGAAAAAAATCCAGATCCATGGAAGCTGTGCTAGGTCTCTGGTAGTAGCAACCACACTCAGGAGCCAAGGCCCAACACATCTGTTCCTGGGGCAATTTCTTTTTCTTTGGCATCATGATGGAGTAGGGGCACTGGAAGGCGGGCATGCCCATCCTTTCTGGTGATAGTGCAGCAGGTGAAGCTGGGCCAGATCAGATTCACGCTGTGGCTCTGCTTAGCAGAACCACAGTTCCACCACAGCTGCTGCCTGGCTGCTCCCCTCCTCAGCTGCCAACACAGAGATGTGTTTCAGCCGTGTCCCTTGCACCACCAGCAGGGCCCAAAAGTCACAGCCAGGCTGGCACAACTGCTGCTGAAGCTGCCACAGGAACAGGGACAACAGCACAGGGCAAAGGCTATGGAAATTCAGACTGGCCATATCCTCCAAAGGATGAAGCTGTTCCCACTCCAGGCTGCCTTCAATGCACAGCACATTTGTGGACACCTGGCTTCTCCTACCCAGAAGCTTGATGAAAACTTGATGAAAACCTCATCAGGTTGCAATGCCAGCTTTGGGAACACAATGTCCAGAAAACCTAGGCAGAAACTTCTTGCTGGTAACAGAGAAACCCAAGGGTGGATGCTCATGGTGCAGGACATCCCTTGCTAAGGGAGGTATTGTAGGTCCAGCCTAAAAGCCTGAACTTCCCCAGACAGGTGCCTGCAACAGAGCATTCCTGTGGCTCCAGCATGCCATTTTTGCCCAGGCTGTGGTGAGACATGAAGCAGAAGTGGTCACTGGTCTGAAATGAGGTGACAGTGCAGGTCACACTGCCTCGCTCTGGGGTTTGTAACAAATACCACTCATGCCTCTGCTCATGACCACCCCTCTTAATGAGCCGGCTCTTTAGTACAGGTTTTATTGGTCACAGGGGGGCCATGGTTTTAAAGATTCACCAGCTCTTTCTCCTTCCCCATGCCACATAAACAGTATATTTCTATTCTGACTTCAACTGTTAGAGCAGCTAGGGATGTTTGTAATTTCTGTGAAACTAAAAGTAAAAGCTACCTTCATATTGGACAAAATCATTAAGGACTTCTTTTTATCTGTCCTTTTTATTGAAAGGGAATGGGTCAGGAAGGAAAATATCTTAAATTACTTAAATTTCAATGAGAGCACTGCTTTCCAGTAAGAATGAAGGCAAAACTAAAAGAAGTTTTGGAGTTGGGTCCACAGGGTGTAAATACAACTGAGGCACTTGTCAATGCATGGGTGGAAGCACTCACATCCCATGCAGGATGAGTAGGAGAGGAGAGGGGAGGATGTCGCTTCTGGTCACTCAGATCCAAGACATTCTGTCCTCATCCACACCCCGCACCACAGCACAAAGGACACATAAACACCTCCTCAAATCATGCTCTTCTCCCCAGACAAAAAGCTCACATCTTTAGCTCTGAAGGTCCAAGCACTGGCGGTGACAGTGGCCACTGCATGTGCCGATGTGCTGCCTGTGTGTGTATGCATGCTGTGGCATATGTGTTGGCAGGTTATTTTTGCCATCCCTGTGGCTGAAGCACACCGAGCAGGTGTGTGACAAAAGCAATGCCGTGCCAAGAAACACTGTAACAGAACATGAGATCTCTGGATTCTGGGTGTGTATCCCTGGGTGTACACACTCCTGCTTCTGCTCCTCCTCAAGCCACTCACAGTTAACCTCCCAAGGTCTCTTACACCTGCATGTTACTTACTGCACCTCAGGCCAACTGAAAGGGGTTGCAAGAGAAGCGCAAATCTGAAGAGGAAACCCGTAGGCCCTTGTTTGAGGGTAGAAAAGAGAGAAATTTTTATCGGTGCTAACCTGCTCACCTTGGCAATCTGCCACCAGAAGAAGGAAACATACTGCTTCTCTCTTCTTTTATGAGAGGTTAAGGGCTTCTCTCAGCAAGAGGCCGTGTACATCTCTGCGGTCATGCACCCCTGTAGCATCTGCTTTTATGTCTGACCTCAACTGTCTGCCCCTTTAGCAGTTACTTAGGGAAGTGGCCCTTGAAAAAGACCCAGCACTAAGCAAATTGTGGATTATTAACATTCACAGAGCTAATAATTGAAAGGATTGTACAGATCTCTGACTGAAAGGGATCAAACTCCCACAGGATTAGATATGCTGCTTCTTTTCAGAGCAAAGCCTGGGGCTGCCTAACCCAGCAGCAAACAGCCAGGCATCAGAGACAGTCTCTATTGTCCTGTGTTGGCTGTGTGCAGGCAGTGGAGCCTGGCTGAGAGCTGGCAGAGGTCCCAGCCTGATGGGATGGTAAAAAGAGCCAGTCCCATCACTTGGTGGAGAAAAACCCAGTTCAGGAGGACTGGGGAATTTCTGTGGAAATTCTGCCACAGACCAAAATTCCAAGGCTGTCAGTTGGCAGAGTCAGAGGATTCACCTATAGGAACATGTTTTGCTGGACCAAGGAAGAAAAAGACAACCACCTGCCTGAACAGAGGAGAGGCAGAGAAGAGCCCAAGAACTGGAAGAGCATCCCTTCCCACGGGGCCATGGCACACAACACATAGCAGCATGCAACAGACTGCCTGGACTACCCAAATTCACAAAACACAGTAAGGAAAAACAGTGAACACAGAGGTCTCAGAAGGCAGGTGGTGCAGTCCCAGTAAAGCCTTCCCCTGGTAAATAATGATGCACGTTGGTCTCCAAGATGCCTTGGGACTGCAAGCTGGCTGTTCTCTCCAGCCCATCAGCTCCCTGTTGTGGTGCTGGTGCATCAGGTGGTGCTGGTGCATCAGTTTCTCCCTTCAGAGCGTCTCATGCACCAACACATGCCAATCACCCAGCTGTACCTGCAAATCCTGCTTTTTCCAGGCCCACCACATGAACCACACAGGCAGTGGATGGGAAGCCAGGGAACAGCTCCAGCACTTCAACTGCACAGCTCCTGTATGAGGGAATATGATGGATCAGCTACTGCCTGAAAGCCCTGCTGACGTGCCTCAGACCTATCCCACACAACAGCTTTCTCTCAGTCCTGAGACCTTCCTGGCAGTCAGGTCCAACTGAATTTCATAAAGATGCCACAGCAATCCCTGGGTCTGCTGGTGATGCTTCAGCACAGTTTCCCTCCTGATACATAGCAGGATTCAAGTCCCTGTACTGAAAGGGCAACATGCAGCCATACACAAACCACTTGTGGGCCAGAGCTGCCCACTCTCTAAGCAATGCTCATGTAGTATGCAGAAACCTGGGGGAAGCCTATGGTCCTAAACACTTCACTCCTTACTTAAACAAATACAGCCTAAAACCACCTGAAGAAAGGGTACCTTCTTCCCCTCCAAAGATAAAAAATTCAGCTGCATACCTTAAACCAAGTATCCTATTGCCTCATTTTTCCACATTTCTCTTCATTTTCCTGTTACAATAAAGCATCTCAAGCAGCACTACCCCTCAGACTAAAACTGCAGGAAAAGGGTGGGGCTTTGTAACAGAGCTCAAACTGTGCGTAACCCTTTGAGGTGGCAGCCAGATCCTCAGCTGGTGTAAAATTGAGAGCTGGGCTGAAGCTAAGACAGCTTGGAGACTTCGCAGCAGGGGAAGATGTTGCTTACTAAGTCCACCAGCTCAAGATGCTCAGGGATGCCTTGCTGATAGCACCCTCCAAGGAACAGCCACTTGGGATCACTTCAAGCTTTGCATGGCACATGCTAGGAGTTCACACCAACTTTGGGGAGAAAACCGCACCCTTTTGGGTTCTGCTCCTGCATTGCCTGAGACTGACACTAGACTAGTACAATTCTGTGTGATGGACCTAGGGGCTCATAATTTGTGATATGAGGTCTAAGGAGCTACAAAACCTAAGACTTTCAGTGTCTTAGGTGCTGCATTTAATAGGAAACTGGGCAAATGCTGTTACTCGGAGTTCCAGCTATGAGTGCAGCACAGCCTGCAAGGCTCAGATCACAGCAAGTGCATTCCGGGTGTTTGCTCTCAGCTGTGCCCGTTTCACAGGAAGATGAACCCACATGCCCTCTCATTCAGAGCACAGCCTTTCATCACCACAGAAAGCTGTGCGCCTTTGCCATGGGCCAGGCAGTGCCTCTGCAGCCCTTTCTCCATTGCAGAAAGCCCCAGTCCATCAGCCATGGAGGCTGCAATGCAAAAATCCCATCCTGTTCCTTTCAACATTCAGCTTATGGTCACTGCTGGAATCCCACATGTGGCTGCCTATCCCAGCCTGCAAAGCTGCAAGCAGGTGGCTGGGGTGCTCCCCCAGCCCCTTCTCCCCTTGGCACAGGTGGGCTCAGAGCATCCCACAGCAGGGAGTTCCGCAGGGTGGCTCTGCATGGAGTTCACTAATTTCTTCTCCAAGTCTGTGTGCATATTCTCACAATTTCATCTCACAAAGTGTATGTTGACTTACCAGACAGGGTAGAGCAGAAACCAATGAATGGAAGAGTTTTCACAATGATCTTAGATATTTCACTTGAAACCCATTAGTTTACAGGCTAAATAATTCCACATATAAACTTTGTTGATTTCCTTACTCAGTTTTCTTCACCAAGACCTCTTCACTTTCAGCCTGAGGGGCAACAGAGGAAGGCAAGAAGTAATGTTTCACACAGACTTCTAAACAAAATAATCTGGAAACTCTTACAGTAATGTGAAACTGGCTTATTGGGTTTCTACTGATCCCCTCTGAGCAAGTTTAAAGAATTACTGGGTAAGACGACATGTTCCAATAGCTAATATGAATGTGGAAATAGAAATGTGCTGCTCCTCTGGGCATTACCAGCAAGTGATCTCAAGGCACACACCTACCGTTAGAAACCTTTGTGTTCTGAGACCCCAGGACGCAGGAGAAAATGAAAGCAGGGAGAAGGGGGGAGGGAGCTTTTACAAAATTAATTGCACAAAAATAAGACTTCCTAACCCACCTGCTGCCTAAGAATGAACTCTGCACCTTGCTAGAATTGGTTGTAACAAATACGTGCCTTTTTTTGACTCTTAAGAGCTTCCCTGGAAAACCACTCAGGGGGCATAAATATTGAGAATATATGACTTGGGGATCCAAGCTGCTCTAAGTGATTTTGCAGGCAGAGGAAGTGCGCAGCACGAGAATGAACAGCCTCCAGTAAAGGACTAAGTGAAAGAGGAGTTCAATTACAACTAATAAGACCCAAGCACTAAAAGTGTTTGCTCAACATCACCCTCATTAGATTAAAACTCTGTTCTTTTCCACAGTGGAGACTGTTAAATGAGCTCAGGTCATACCAGAGACTCATGACCTCCATGAGCATGCTGCCACTTCTTTGTGCAGAGAGACATTCCCAGCTTATAAATAACCTTGAGCTACTCAGTTAAACTGTGTCATCCTCTTGTTGCTCACCATTTGAGGACGTTTTCTGCCAAGGATGTGCCTGTGCATGTTAATTGCACAGAGAGTTTTAAAGATGAGGCAGGGGATCTGCAGACCTAATTTTGGAGATGAGGACATGTGCAGGGACTGGAACAAGGAAGGAGAGCAGGGCTGCAGGGAGCTGGCTGGAGCAGTCAGGGGATGTTTCCAATACAGACAGGCTCCAGATC
Source organism: Irena cyanogastra (assembly GCA_013397155.1). Classification (NCBI taxonomy): domain Eukaryota; kingdom Metazoa; phylum Chordata; class Aves; order Passeriformes; family Irenidae; genus Irena; species Irena cyanogastra. Next base: position 108,277 of record VWZV01014344.1, read on the forward strand.
CAACCCTGAGGGATCTCATTAAATAGCTGCATCTGCCTGGGCTTCTCATGGCCCATCCCATGAGTGTCCCCACAGAGATGTGGTTATTCTTTTCCAACCAGTCCTCTCACCAAGAGAAAGAAACTGTCTCTCCTTCAGAACAGTTGGCAAGGCGGCGTGGGGCAAATAGCACCACTGGGGACCTGGACTTTTCTTCCCTGTCACACTGGTGCCTCCCGGTGTGAGTTAAAGCAAATTAACCCCCACACCTCTGGCAGAGGCAGCCAGGAGAGCTGAGATAAAACCAGGCAGTTGCACAGTGAAGCAGAGAGTGAATGGGGTCAGCAGCAGCACTCCCTGAAAATGCAGCACGTCTTCCTGCTCTTCCTTGAGGCTCTTAGGAATGATTTACAATAAAAACTCCAAACATCTGAGGAACTACAGCCTGCTCCAGCATTACTGCTCAATTTTTCAGTGTCTGAGGTGCAGAGGACTTTTGCACGTAAGGTGTGAGACATGAACATTGCAGCCAGGTTTGTGCTGGTGTCCAAATGTGCAGCTGATATGCACAAGCCCTGAAACTGGGCACACACCTCCTGTGTGCACATGCATGGAGGAGACATGAAGGAGCCCAGCTAGATGCCATGAGATTGTTTGTATTCATTTACTGTAACATTTTGTCCTCTGGACTGAAATTCATCTCACCTATTTTTAGACATGTTCAGTGTAGATGACTGCATCTATCCTAGTTAACTCCTTTTACAGTCACAGGGCTGCTCAGCCTCAGCTCCTCTCATGCTGTGCAGGCAGGTCACTGTGTGTTCTGCAGGCGCCTGTTTCTCCCCACAAAGTGAGACTGGCTCAGATCCAGCTATTTGCCACAAATCCCACCCCAGCCATCCATCATTAAGTACTTTTAAAGTCTTGTTATCCAAGCTCTCTTCCCCCTGCCTTTCCATGTCAGCCTTGCACGATGCTTTCTTCCACTACTTTTTCACAATGCAACTTTTTAGATTATTTTTCCCTCCACTTTGCTCCTTTTCCATCTCCTGATCAGATTTTGCACTCAGTTTCGCCCAAACTTCCCATTTTGCCTCCACCCCACAGCACCCACCTCTCCTCCTGCTCTTCAGCCATCACCCAGAACCCGACGCTGTTGGACATGACTCCAAGTAAAAGCGGCTCCATCGACCTCTGCCCTCATCCTCATGGGACACTGCTCCAACACAGCTCTGCTATCCCTGCACCCCATCTTGGAGCACCCACACACTTCCCCTCACCCCTACGCCCACCACCACTGTGTCCCCGGGGCTGTCCCCACATGCCCACTCACCCCCATGAGCTCACCCCACATAGCTCCATGCCGCCATCCCAGCTGCGCCTGGCCTCCCCCAGGCGCTGCTTCGCTCTGCACACAGTAGGATGCCGCAAGCACGCGTACAATTTACACGTGGCTAGAGCAGATTCCCAGATGGCTTCATAGCTTCCCTTGTATTCTCTTTAGTCTTCCTGGCCCCCGTGGTCATTTCCCTTTTCCACCTGCCTTTCCCCTTCCTGCTTGCCTTATCTCTCTCTCCTGGCCCTGCTCTCCCACACTGCGCCGCTCCTGCCCTACAGCCGCCCCATCCCGCTCCCCATGGACACCCTCCAAGCACCTCCCTGCACTCACGGCCCTTGCCTGGCTGCAACGTCAGTGTCGCAAGACGAGGACAGCTGAAAAAACAATCAGCGAAAAAACAGGGAGAGTCTGTAGCTCAACTTGACAGAATCCTGGAGAAAACAGTGTCAGAAAGGAATCATGCTCTAGTTCCAGCTGGAGCATGTGATGGGACCGAAAACCCTTTGTATGCCTCTTTGAGATTGATCGAAGGCAAAAAAAGTGACGTGATGGCAGAGGAGAGATGAAATGTAAGACTAAGGGGAGGAAAGAGAAAAGTAAACAGGAAAAACCAGGTATATTCTTAGAGCCATTTCAGATTTTTTTTTTGAAAGCTGCACTTCCTTTGAATTATCTGTGCTGGAGATATCTCCAACCCAGCTCCACTTCCCTTCAAATATTCATTTGGCAGGCATTCAGTTCTCAGATGAACTTGCAAAACATGAAAGAAGCTGCAAGTGTCACTAAAATGCAGGATCAGCCTCAATTCTGAGATTGACAACTGTATATCTTCCTCCTTGATAGCAAAATGTTGTCTCTTATCCTCTCCCTCACTCCTCACCTACTTTGACCTCTCCATGCCCAACTCCCAATAAAAACAAGTTTACTTTTCCTCCAAATAGCATGGTAGACATCTCAAGATTACGTAGGATCTTGATCAAATTATCTCTTAACGCATCTGGAATCTGATCCAAGGACACCAAGGGAAAGTCTGCTGCTTCACTCCCGGGTGCACATTATGTACATCATCAAAAATAAATGCTTTGTTTGCTTACAGAAAGAGCAGTAGTAACTTAAATCCACTTGGCATGAACAACAGCCCTGACCTAGGAAAAGAAGCTGCAGTAATTTCAAAATTGTTGACTGCGCTTTTACAGAGTGTACTCAAACCTCTTTTTCCATTGATCTGACAACCCTGCTTACTCAAACAGCTCCTCAGCCTACTTCCTGTTCTGTTGGAGAGCTCAGCAGCCCTGCTAAGAAACAGAGGGAAAAAACCCCAAAATCCAACTTTATTCTTAGGTCATCAAAAATAGCTGTGGTAGATGGTTCCTATTTTTGTTCCAAAAATGTATTTAGAACTTTACTGCCATCAGAGGGCACAGCAATGTGACCTGTCCTGCTCCCTGAGATGCCACTTCAGCACAGTTGGTGAGCTGAGCTCATGTACCACTGCTAACAGGTCCACATCTCTGAGCACAGGGAAAACTTGGTCTTTGTGCCACATTTTGTTGCTGGTCACCCCTTGTTCTGATTTCAGATTCCTTGAAGGAGCCAGATGGGATGGGGATTTTGCAATGCAGGCAGCTCTCCATGGTCTAGCCATTAATACAAACAGTGCACTTAAGCCAGCCATCTGTGGTTTGTGTTATTCTTACTCTGGATTACATTTATCCATTGTGCAAGCCCACCAGATTCAACAGATACACAACAGCGTTGATTTGGCCCAATCTGATTCCAGTCTTACAGCTAAAATGAAGCGATGTTCTAGAGTGCTGAATCTTCTCCATAAAGGTGACAGGGAAATGTAGTTCAAGTTTGCTGACCCTGGTTCCTGCAGTAGCAAAAGTAGACAGCAAGGGACCAGCAGACAGCAGCAAATACTTTTTCCAGTGAGATCAGCTGGAGCTGCCACTGCAAAATCTGCCACTGAACCTGCACCTGGAGTCTCCTGTGCTTTTACAAAAACCACAGGATATTTTTTAGATTAGTGGTGAAATCTGTGGCTTATCATCACCCAACATGAAAATTAAAGTGTCTTAGGGTTTAAAGAGATCAGTGTGTATTTTCCAAAGTATTCTGTCTTTGGAGAATTTATTCCCCAAAGCTCTTACACTTTCTGAGACATTAAGTGCCATCACATTGTTAGTGTTTCCTGTGCCAGAGCTTGTTTCTCAAATCCCCACTAGCTTCAATAAACACTGACACCAAGTAATAACATTCAGCAATGTGTGCTATGTCACAGCTGGCCACGCTGTCTAAAACTGACTTGCAATTTAATTCCCAAGCAAGGAACTTCTTTGTGCAGTATATGGAAACTGTTGCTGTTATGCAAACCTCTGTTTTCTGACAACAGCCAGTAAAGACACTTCCCTCCTTCAATTTTATATCCTGGAAATACTCTAATTCTGTTTATTACACCATCAGTAGCTCTAGCTAGCTTTCCAAAGGCAACTGCTCTCCAGAAGACCATCTGCATGTTGTATGCAACCTTCAGAACTGCACTCCTGGTGTGACTTCACTGAAGTCAACCCTGCAGATGGAGCACCTGGGAACAGCCCACCAGCAGGAATGTGACACACACAACATCTGGGCCTTTTCTCTGAGGATTAATTCCCTTTCAACATGGAATAGTTGTAAGGGCATGCTAAAAAGAAAAATGTACTTGCCTTCCTCCCCATGGGGGAGCAAAGATATATACCCATCAGCTGGAAAGAGGAAAAATGAACACTGCAGCATCTTAATTCAGGAGGCAAACTGGGGAACATGTCAGCATATCTGATGAGAATAAATTGAAATCCAAATACCATTAGAGCTGCTAGAGAATGACTGGCACCACTTCACACAGCGCCTCTGCACCATTCAATGCCAAGGTGGTTTGGGACAGTTCAACAACCCTGCCTGGTACTTTCTGGCACCTATCACAGCCTAAGATTCCTTGCTGAAAGATGTGTACAACCTTCCACAGATCATTCAAATGCAGTGCTCACTTCGAAAGTTGCTGCCTCCTCATTTTAACATAATCAAAGCTGTACTCCCATCTCCTGGCAGCTGCTTGTATCAAAGACCTGTGAATCACTTCTATAAGTAGAAAAAGTAATTAGTTTTCAAATTGTGTTTTATACAGACTATTGACAGGGAAGGAGTGCGGGCCCGCTTGTGCAGCTTGCATGGTCCTTGCTCTCCAGTGACCGCCTGCATCTCTTCCTGCACCCCTGCCTCTGGATTCAGCTGGGAGAGAGAGAACTTTGAGTTTTGGTGAGGATGCGAGAGTCAAACGCCACCTGCTCTCCCAGGCCTCACAACACACATACAAACAGCAAGGCAGATTTTGCTTTAGTTGTGTATGGGCTTTTTGTTTCAACTGGGGTGGGGTGGGGGGAGCACTGGCATTCTCCCACTGTTCCAAGAAAGCCAAATCGGCTTACACGCTCTGCCCTCCTGGCCTTTCTTTCCATTCAGCCCCGTTCTCGACCCAGAGAAGCATCTCTTTCAACAGCCCCTTTGCCCACTTCTGCAGTTTCAACGTGAGCTCTGCTCTGCCTTATTCTCACAGCCCCCAGCTGTTGCAGTCATCAGGTGGCTGAGACTCTAAGTTCTCTTTTTTTTTAAAAAGTACATTTCTAGGCTTTCAGCTTGCAGCGAATATATTGAAAAATTGTCCTGAGTGTGACTTACAGGCACAAAAACCAGGAAAACAATCAAATAAGCCCAGCACTTTCAAAAACCCTGAAACTTTTGGTAGTTTTTAAGGCAATCTTTACTGTTTTCTGGGAGAGCTTGAGTTGGCAGTGTTTGAACAGTAAACGCATGGTTGAGGGAACTGCATCACTGATGCACTCACTGGCCTTGACTCCTCATCCTGCTACAGGCATTGATCCCTGCCCTCTCCACTGCTGGGGGACCCTGAACCACCATAGAAAAGTATCAGAGCTATCCCAGCAGGGAGCACAGCCTGCTCTGATGCTCAGCCACTGCCAGCCCCTCTTCTATCATAAAAACATCCATATCCTGTCCACACTATGAAATCCATCTTTCAGTAACACCCAAATTACAGCGGGCCAGAAAAATGCTTACAAATCTGCCTGTTTCAGGTGAAACCCAGGATTTTTCCACGAATGGAAAAGGTCTTTCCTATAGCCCCTGCCCCAAAGGGGCTGACGTTAAGAAGTTTGCCATCCCACGCTGTAGCATCTATTCTCTCCTTCTTTTGTGCCCAAACCCTCCCAAGGCACAGAGAAGAGGGGCTCAGGAGACAATGAAGGTAAATCTCAGCAAAGGAGGCTTCACTCAGTCACCAAGTGATGTAGAAATGGCACAATGTGTCTCAGCCAGGCAGAAAACACAGCAGGGAACAGTAAACTCGACTAAACCGCAAACACATCCTTCCCCTCTGCCTCGGGAAACTCTGCGCACATTTTGGCTACAGCAAAGTGATTACCAGCTATTTGCTCATTTTCCTTTAATCAATCAGTTGAATGAGACCAGTGTGAGTGTCAGAGGAGTGAAAGTCAGTCATTCAGCTGTCTGCAAACTCTGGCTTCTCTGAAGATTTCTAAATCAGATTTCAGGGCCTCAGGAGTTTGGGTTATTTTTCTAAATGAGGTTCAACACTGCATCTTCCAGGGAAGATGCCAGTTATCTACAAAACCTCTTATTAGTTTGATACCAAAGGTTTCAGTCTGAATCACAGAAACGTGTAGTTGACCCCAGAATAAACTAAAGTACTTGCTCCATGGCATTAGACTTAAGGGTTCGCCAGCATGGGAGCTGGGTTTATTTTTAAACACCAGAGCTCAATAAAAAACTAGGGGAGAGGAGATGTTCGGGTTGGACTGGACACAGCTAAAATCATGGAGCTGTGAAAGGAAAACTCCATAATGTCTCATCTGGAGCCAAAGCAAAAGGAGGCATTTCATTTTGGGTTATGAAAGTCCTATACAACCTTTTCTCTTCTCTTCTTTCAATGTGTTTTAGTGGTGAGGTCAACTTTTAAGTGAAATATGCCATTTTGAATCAAATCTACATTTTAAATACTTGCAAAACATAAACAAACCACCCCAAAATGAAACGGTTTCATTCTGAAAGTGTCAGAATGACACACACTGCTATTTTTAATATCCCTCCTTCTTCCCCCACCTCTGTATTTTTTCTAGGCCAGAACTATATAGAAAATGTGTTTGAATTTGTGAATCATTTTGACTCCCCCTCTCCCCTGACACTTGCTGGAAAATCTATTCTCTGCCAAAAAACTGTTCTTCCAGATCCAGCCGTTTCCTACAATCTCCGGTCCTGCCAGGGTTTGTCTGGACGGGTCTGAGGCTCTGACTGCCCTTGGGACACAGCATAGATGGTCTAGAGGAAGAGCGGGCCAGGAGGGCAAACCTCAGCCTCTGTCCAGACAGTAAAGGGCTCTGAAAAAGCTCTGAACCACTCTCTCTTGAGGCTGAACAGAGAGTTGGGCTCCAACAGAGGACATCACACAGAAGGAGCTTCTCATCAGGCTGTGGCTTTTCAGGTATGAGGGGAGTGCTTAGAGGTTTGGTTCTCTTGGAAAAATCTTGCATTCAAAGCCAGGCCCCTGCAGGTTAAGTGGATGCACCATAGAGGCTTGGAGCTGCCTCCTATCAAGTTCACAGAATATTTAGCTTTGGATTCATTCAAGACATGAAAGCTCTGAGGCTTGCAATGCAATGTAGAGGTTTGATTCTTCATAGCCTGGCGATTCATAGAACAATTTATGCCTTTGCAGTGCAAGTGTAAATGTTACTGCTCCCATTTGTGAATGTTTTGCTACTACCCTGAAACTTCTAGTAAGTGGAAAACTTGGATCTCTTTCAGTCCTCACATCCAACCTATCTGTAAGTCTTGCAGATTTTTATAGGAGAGCATCCCTAAAAGAGTCTTTCCAGCCTATCCACCCAACTAAAATTCACTTTCTGGGCTCATCACATCATATCCCCTTTTTCTCATCTCAACAGCCTTTGCCCTGCAAAGATCCATCACACTTATTGCTGAAAGATTGCTTTTTGAATCTGTCATTTGGCCCTTCTATGGCTCTCAGCCTCCCTACCTTGATTTCTTCTCCTTAGGTGCATCTCTCTAAGCTCTTTGGCTTTTCTTTCAAGACTGTGATTTATTCTATTCCCATCACTTCTTATTTCAGCATTGAAAGGTCAACTCCTGCATATGCTCAAGCATGAGATCAGCCTATATTAAACAGGCTCCTCTGAGCTTTCTTCTTTCTGAGAAGGGCTCCCATCCACAGGAATAAACCTGGAATCATTAACTGCCTCCTGAGCCATCCATATGCTCAAAAACCAAATATCAGAGTTGGTTGGGATGTATGATACAGGGAAGACAACAACAGACTAGGTGGCATTGTGCTACCTCTGCATTTCCCTCTCATTACCAGCACAGCATCTGGTCAATGTTTTGGTCAACTGTGACCATCTGGACTCCCCTGCTGCTTTCCTTGGCTTAGAAAAGCCATTCCAGCAACACAGGGTGACATGAGAAAACAGAGACCTGAGGAGAGAGGCCAAGTCTTTTCTCCTCAAGATGAGACATTGATGAGGGACTGCTAATGGAGGAGCTGAGCTACAGTCCTGGCTTCAGACCATTTGTTTTAACCTGCCAAGAAAGGTGGCTTCCACAAGAGCCAGACAACATCAGTTGCTCCCTCCTCTGAGAGAGTCTGGTTCAATTTGGAGCTACTTTTCTAAAAGCTCATCTTGAATATGAAATTCACACAATTTTTTTGTTTTGTTTTTTGCTCAAAAGCTGTGACATGCACTGTTTGTGTGTGAAGCTGGGAATGTAACATCCAGCTTCTGTTTGCTTTGCGAAAAGATCAAGGTTAGTTCCCACTCCACTAAAAGCACGGAAGGGAACCACAGGATTTGTCAGACAGAGATAAACTGAACTGAGAACATTTTTTACACAAATTCCTAGGAGAAGGTTAAAACGATGGAGCTGGGAGAGTACACTTGTCAAGGCTTTTTCAAACAATCCTTTTTCTCATATTCTTTTAAAATACAACAGCAATTCAGGTGAATAGCAATAAGCCACCATTCTAAAATCTCTTTCCTTTGTTTCCTTTCTGGCAGTCTCCACCCTAGCAAGACATTCCTCCCAGGAACCTCAGAGTGGAGGGCTGTCAGCTCTAAGTAAATATGGCTCCAAGGAGAGATAATAATTAATGCCCTTTTTCTGAAGCTGCTTTGGCAATTACAGTTTCAAGTGCCTACTGCTCCTGTGACCACATGCCTTGCTTCCAAGGTGTATCTATTAATGGCAGCCCAAGACTACTTACAGTTGCTGCCCAGGGGTGCAGTCCCTTGCAAGGACATGATGAGATGCTAGGACTCAAATGCCAACGCAGCAACGCCCATCTCTTTTCCTCCCACTTAGAGGCACTGCCCATCCCTTCTTTTGCTGCAAGCACCTACCTGGGCTGTGTAACAGCACACCTGTTGTTATCCCACACTCCATCTGCAACAGCACCCAGAGGTGGGAATACCACCCCAGGGCTGTTCATGGTAGTTTTGTGTGGGTACCCAGGGCAGTATGAGGTGATGCTGAACTGGACTCAGTGTAGCTAAGATGACACTGTAGAGGCATGGATAAAAAAAAAAAAAAAGAATTTGGCTCCATTTCAGAGTTCAAAGAAATATTTGAGCCTATGGGCACTGATTCAGGCTCATCTCTAAATATATCCCAGGTTCAGCCTTTAAAACCAGTTCTTTAGTCCTCAGTAAGGGTCACTTTGCAGTTGTTATTACAGTTTCTTGCCAATCTGTTGTTGGATTTTCCACTTGACATTATTAAGGGATTAAGTTGTTTGTCTCATCATCTTTTATCTGTCCTGTTCAGTTTCCTAAAAACAGAGTTTAGCCAGACCAGAAAAGATACGAGGGGAAAAAAAGCCCAGCATTTTCAAGATATAATCATGGTTTTGGATTTGCCATTATTATTGTTTAAATTTATTACTTTGGACATGTAAACTTTGCTGACTCCTTTAATCTGGAATGTATTAAAGAAAGCATTAGGCATTACAACAAGTCATTGGATTACACTGCGCCAATTCAGCTACAGCTGTGGAAGAAATACAAAAGAGGAGATCCCGTGGAGTTACACATTTCAGACTCAGCTCACCAATTGCCATAGAGAAGGCAAAACCAAATGTAGCTAAGCCTGGAAAGAATGTTGCTAAAATTGGAGAAACATTTAATATGAATAGCCTAGGGGTGCAATAACTTTGCCTGTAATTTAACAAAACCCACCCACATAAAACATACCAAGAGAGATTACAGATTGGACTCTCTGATCTGCAGTCTGCCAAGAAAGCAAACCTGACTTTTTTCCCCTTCCTGCAGATGCAAGTTTAAACAGTCCCTGCAGAGTGTTAAGTATATATTACCCATAATAGCAACCATATTACATTTGGACACGTTGCTAATTCTCCAACTGGCTGCTCTGTACCTTGCCTGCAGGGGAGGATACCTCTGGATAACTAATGGAGCTTGCAGTTGCCAGCAAAGCAATTCCTATGGTCCACATGGCGAGAAGGAGCTTGCTCACCTCCCCCTCGCTCCCATCCCTTCTTGGAGCCCTGGTCTCCTCTCTTTTGAGAGGTACGCCTGGGCTTGTACTTAAGTACCTCTTTAATGAAAATGTTTTGAATGCATTTACCTCAAGGGATAAAACTATTCCTACACCTTCCCAAAATGCAGGTCTGCAATCAACAACGCTCAGTGGTAAGCTGAAGGCCAGCCCTGGCTCCTGCCCTTCCCCCAAGCGGCAGGGATCAGAGATTGTTTAGCAAGAAACGAGAGAAAAACACCCAGGCCTAAAATGCAGTTCCCAAAAAGCCTCCCTGGAGAACTTTCCATCTATAAACCTCCTGTCTACAAAGGCTCTGAGGCACTGCACCTGTGAACGGGTAAATCCCCCTAGAGGGACTGCATCTCTGGTTCATTAATTCAGCTTAAGGTTGGATTTACCACAAGATGTAACAGGATACATGCAGAGGTGAGCATGGCGAAAAAACGATCAAGGATCAAAACTGCAGCATACTCCGGCTGGCTTCAGTGAGCCACAACAGCTTTTATCAGCATTTTATCTGACCCTAACAAAAGGAGCGAATTGTTTAGTGAAGGAAGAGGGTTCTTTGATTCTATCTTGCTGCAGATGAATTGCCCAAGCAAGGGCAAAGGGACAGGAAGCTAAGGGGGGGGGAGAAGGAGCTGGTGCTGAAGGTAGATGCTGCCATTGCTTGGCCCTTGCTAAACACCCCTTTCTGCAAATGCTGATGGGGTGGGAGGAAAGAGTTGTGTCATCTCTCTGCCATAGTCATTCCACCAAAATGTTGTGCTGGTTACTCCTGGTGTAGATATTCTGGTCCTTATTCTGGCTGCAGGGAGTTTTGTGACAGCAAAGACTGCAGACCCCATGAGACCTCCCTCTGCTTTAGTACAGGAACCCTATTGTCCAAAATCCCAAGTACAAGACTTAAAATCAAGGATGAAACCCCGGGAAGAACTCACATCAATTCAGCGAGGTCCATGCCACAGCAACCCCAGGTGCTGACATCTCTGCAAATCAAGTGTGTGAAGGAAACAGTGAAGAGACAACCTGATCCTGTCTTTTGAATCTAACTCATTAAAATGTCTGCAGGCATGTCCCTCCAGAGCACATCCATGCCTTTCACAGAGAAGAGGGATGCTTTACTATTACTTAAAACCACAACAGTGCAGAATACTAATAAAGTTCCTGTTGTGTAGCACTGATCAGACACTACACTGTACTGCTTACAAGAAGTAGTTGTAAGTGGTAAGCACTTGTTGTTTTACCCCCTAGTTCTCCTTCCAAAAGCAATCCTTGTGTTTTGACTGGCAATAAACCTTATATCCGAAAGAAGAATTGAATTCCTTCTACTGGCTGTCCCTTTTCCCATGTCATTAATGAAAAGAACTTTCTTTACTATAAAAAAAAAATCACTTCTTTCTTTTCACTGAAATTAAATGTATGAAAAGACTGAAATAAATATTGAGAGAGGGAAGAGCCTAACATGGCTCTTAGCAGCCTGCAGCAGCTCCTGACTTCAATATTACCCATCTCTGAGAAATTAAGGTCAGAAACCACTCTGTAAACACAACCCATGGCTGACAGCAGCGATGAAAATCTCTATAGGCACACAGCTGTGACAGCAGCTCTGGGCTGAACTCCCACCGTGCCTGGGAAAGAAGGAGCTGCAGCCTACATTTTCCAAAGCTTTCCATCAATTCCCAGTGCATTCACAGTGCACGCACCCAGACTGAAACTTGCAGCTAGAGATCCTGAACTTCTGAATGTACCTGCACCAATTCATGCTGAAAGACACTGCTAGAAGATCATCCTGTTACAGAGCAAGTTGAATTTTGCTGCCTAAACACTGATTTAAGCCAATTACAGGCACTTGCTTTTGAGGCTGGTAGACCTCAGACTGAATCAGCTTCCTGAACTACTTGAAGATGTTGGGCAGACTGTGCATGACCTGGGTTTTTGTGGGTGGGAATAAAAATGAAATTCCAATAAATTTTATAGAAGACATTCAGAAACAGATTCCTCTGTCTTAAAGCAAACTCTTGGGCTAGTTGTCAAGATCCCATTAGAGTAAGAGAGAGGAAATCTACATTAGGAGTACCTCAGGATGCCTGAGGAGACACCCAGCAAGGCTAAGCAAGATGAATGTCATAAAAGGGCCATTTCAAGTGACACAGCAAGTGTGGAAGCCAGCATTCCCCAAAAAGTCACATTTAAAAAAAGGGATTAGGCTGCAAAGTTACTCAGTGATTTGAAAATGTTAACATTTAGTTTTCACTGTCTGTTAAATATTAACGTATCTTTCTTAGAAAGCTTGGCTGGGCTTCATTGATTTACTGCACAAATTTACCTACCAGTATAAATAAAATAATCTCTAACCATTCCAGAAGACTAATCTTAGCTGAAGAGACATTTAATGTCCTACATATATGCCATTATTTCTGTAGTGAGCTAGAACAGAATTACATGTAAAGAAAACATTAGCTCAGCAGTGGCTTTCAGCCATCACATGGCACGTGAGAACTCAGTGCTGCACTAATAAAAAGCCCGTAAAAAAGCTGCTTATTCCCTGAGAAGGTCACAGGAGTAAGTAGAGGATTAGCTATGGAATAGGGAGTGATGATTTGTGAAGTCCCCGGAATGCACAGCCTCCATCCACAAAGAGTCTGAAGCTCTGCCCAGTCCGCCGAGCACCAGGGCGTCCTCATCTCATCCCAGCAGGTAGAACAAGCCATGCTGCCAGGTCTGCTGAGCATGGTGTTCTGACAAGGGAAACACAGAGGTGCCCATCTCATTCCTCTCTCCCCGCTACTCTTCCCGCATAAGGAAGACTCCATCCTTTTGCAGCTTACCAGGTGTGCTAAGCATCGTCCCTTTCAATGATGTGCATTACTAAAAGAAAAGTTGTTCTTCTGAGTAATCCAGCTGGGCCCTAATACACCAGATATTATACTGATACTAAATCAGAGATACCACTCACCAGCTCACAAGCTTAGGAGCTTTTAAGACAAACACACTGGGAGTAGGGAGTAAAACACATAAACACAGTTGACATAAAGGTATATATTCACAGGGCTTGCATGAATCACCATAGCCATATGGCCATGGTTTCTGTTACACAGAGACTTCCTGATCACAGCGACAGCTTGGAAAGGGAGTGAAAGCATATTTAATTTGACTGAATTTTATAGGAACAACTCACGACTCCTGTTGTCAACTTACGCCTTGGAACATCTCAAAGAGAAATAAGCAAAGAGGGCCCAGAGGCCCTTGGCTGACACTAACCCTATCTGAACTTGGCTCCTTTCAGGACTGCATTAACAGTCATTGTGAGTCAAACAAATAAATCAATTCAAAGAATGCCTGTCATCAGCACTGTTCTTAGCTTTTTCCAAAAGTTCTTGCCATTTTGCACAGGTTAATGGAAGTCTCTTATTCTGAGAAATCTACTTGGCCTGCTGAAAGGAGCAGAACTTTCAGTGTACCAAGTCCCTTGATTACTATTCTGCTGTACATCCCTGCATTTCCACAGCAGCTGTGGGAAAGCCAGGAAGAGGAACACTGCAGTGTCTTGCACTGTTTTTCCAGGAAGGGGTTCCTTTCCCCTCCGACATGCCATTTTTCTATAGTACGTGCTTGCTTGCACAGTTTCTGCCTTTCCCCCCACTTGCCTGTTGCTTTGTCTCCAGTTGCGGAGAAGATGACAAATTAGGGAATTTAGGTCAATGACAAGGATTGTTCCTCCGTGCTGTGCAACTCACTAAGCACCAGGGCACTCCAGGGAAAGCACTGAGCAAACTGTTTCAATAAACAGACGCAGAGCCCGTTTCAGCCACAGAGCTGCTCCAGGTGACGGTGTCCAAAAATGTGGCCACAATACCTCCCTCCCTTTCCCTTGGCACCATATTTTTCTTACTGGCCAATTTTCAGGTCTGAACACAAACAAAGTTTCCTACCTGCAGTACAAATGGAGGACGAGTCCACGCCAGCCGGAGGGATCTGCCTGTTTCCCCAGGATGTCAGGAGGAACTACAATAGACCGCCGGACATCCCTAACAGATTTGCTAAGCCAGACAGCCTCCAAAAAGGAAGGGCAGGAGCAGGCCTGCTCTTCATCAAATCTGTAAACATGCTATGTGAGATGGGCAGCACAGACTGTATCTACTTTCCTGCTGCTTGTCATTACCTCTCCTCCAGGTACAACAGCCTCCCCTGTGCCAGTGGCGCACAGTGCAGACAGGCAGGGCTCTCTGCCTGCCCTGCATTTATGTACTTAACTCAGAGGCACCTAGAGGCACCTTTTTGGTTTCTCTCAGCCGAGGTCTCCCAGAATCTGAGTAAAATTACGAGTTGTGGAGAGAGCTTCTCACGCATTCTCCCTCATTACACAACTCATTTCCAGACTGTGTGCGCTGTTGAAAGGAAATAGTGAATTCATGAAAACAAATGAGTGTGCAATCTGACACTGCTTCAGTAGCTGCCTTCTGCTGTCATTATGGATTTACAAGCTATTGCCAACCAGTACGCAAAGCTGGGTGTTATTTAGACTAAATCAATTTTGAATTACTGGGCATTTGCACATGATCCTGCTGAGAAGTTGACTACAACCTGCCAAAGTCAGTGATCAGCCCTGCATGGGACCTGTGGAGCCCTGTGGAAAGTATCATTTTAAACTAGCTGGCTGCCCCTGCTGAGACTCCAACACTGAAACACAGAGTCAAGTGCATCTCCTTAGGCTGCCTGACACATTTTGGACCAGATCTTCATCTCGTTTAGCTTAAGTAGTCCCAGGGAGCTCAGCAGTTCCTCTGATCTTAGACCTAATCTGAGCTCGCTCTTATGCAGGCCTTTATACAAATAAGCCTTGCCTATTCACTGCTGAGCCACCAGCCTGGCTGAGCTCACTGGAAGCCACAGGAGGTTGTGCAGAGTCAGCCTGAGGCTCCAGGAAGCCTTCCACAGAAGCATCAGGCATGCTTTTGCCCATCAATGAACTGTTTTCAGCAGCAAATCAGTGGGATCTGGCACTAGGAACAGTCATTAGCGCAGAGAATGGAGCAGAGATTACTACAGCTCATGCACATAAAACTAGCAGAATTTAATCAGCAGAGAGATTGTAGCAGCTCCCAAAGGGAACAAGCTGATTCAAGTTGAGAGCCCCAAAATACAAAACTGTCTGCAAACACTAGACTCATAACTTTGTTAACTGCTTTAACTCAGCTGCTGCTCCATCTTGAGCAGAACTCAGCCTGGATTCCTGGAATAGGACAAAAGGAATACAAAAGAAGAGATACTTATTTCAGCCTGAGTGCTTACAAACACACAGCTGAGTGTTTTACAAACCACAGTCTCAGTTCTTCGAAGTTTGATGCCTTCCCTTAGATGTTTTCCTGCGCTAGTTTTCCTTGTGTCATTGAGTTTAGCAGGAGTTTCACTACCACATGTCTAGAGGAAATTAAACATAGTGAAACACATCATTGAAAGTTGATGAGCCTTTATTTAACTCTTTAAACTAAGGAGCCATTGGGTTGTCCTGCATGTTTCAAGGTTTGTCAGTGGGAGGCTCCAGTGCTGGGCTCAAATCAGTGTAATGTCTCAGAGCTGGATGATAGAAGAGACCATGAGCTGGTTGGAGAACCATGTGATGGGTACCCTGAACTGGGTTAAAGTGGTTCAAAGCTCTCTGGATAACTGGTGTGACAGCTCAGAGCAAAGCATGCTCTGTGTGATACACTCACACATGCAATGAACTCCCCTAGTGACACAACAAACCCCATGACTGTCTCATGCCTTTGAAGAATGCCTCAGAGCTCTCCTCTCTGAGGAGACCTTTTTCCTCTAAGGGTAACACAACACTGATTATTTCTCTTACCTTAACCCTCACAACCATCTCCACAAGAAAGATCCTGAAACAAACTTAATACAAATACCTAATAAAAATACGCTTACCTAAAATATAAGATATCCCACAAGCAAGAAGTTTATTCAAAAGGAGAATTACCAGAAATTCTAGAGCATTTTGCTTCTGTGTGAAAGACACAGAGATAGTGTGGTGATGGGCATCAATGTAAACCTAAACAGCCAGTTGGCCCACACAGTTTCAACTCCAGAGAGGAAATAAATTCTACCTCAGCCTCATGTAAACCATGGGAAACCTCCAGCACCCAGGGAAGTTGTGCTGAGGAAAAACTGAAGCTCATAACCACATGTCAGCAGAAGGCTGCAGTGCATGGATGTATTTTAAGCATGCTGGCAGGCAGCTTTGCAGCACTAGGGAAGCTCTGCAAGGACTGTCCACTGTACCACTACTTTCTCATGCAAGAATTTTCCGACTAGGAATCCCTCTTCCAAGTCTGAAAGCTTTTCACGTGAGGAAAAGCAAGCACCACTGAGCAAGTGTAAAGCTTCTCTGCAGAACTCTGCTGCAACAGACCTCTGCCCTCCTGCTGCAGCTCTGCCTTGGAGCGGGGATGCCACCACCCTTCATCCCACCTCCCCACGGCTGGTGCAAGACTCACCACTCGGGGCTTCTGCTGGTCCAGGGTCTGCAGGAAGGCTGGGGTTTGGTCCAGAGTGCGCTCGGGGTCACTGGAGATGTCCTCCTCAGACTCCTCCCAGGACGAGGAGAAGCCAGTGGAAGACGCTGAGGATGATGAGAGCTTCCGGACGGGCAGGCTGCCAGGGGGCATGGTGCCCACCTCCTCCTCTGGGCCCCCCAGGTCTGTGACAATGACGGCAGGGATGCTTCCACTGATGGCTGAGTGCTGGCCCTTAAGTCCTGTGGGGGCCACCACCACCTCCTCTTGTCGTGGTGCAGTCCCTGACTCCTCCAAGGGGCTGCTGCTCTCTGCCAGCTCCACCATCATCACTGGCCTCCTGGAGGGCTCTGCAGTGCTCAGACAAACCTGCACCCCACCACCATCAGGGGCCTCACTCTCCCCGTGGGCTCGTGGCCGAGGTCCAGTTCCAAGTCTCACCACTGGTGCCGTGTGGCTGGCCAGATGGAGCCGGGCTAGCCGGGGGCTCCGGGGTGGCTGGGCAGCAGAGCTGTGCGCCTGGATGTGTGCCTCGAAGAGCCCCACTTTCTGGTTCACCTGCATGTTGCGCAGCTCCCGTTGAAGCTGCCGTGCAATGGGGGGTCCTGGCTGTCCCTCTTCACCTCGGCTGCCCCGCCGCCCCCCGGGGCTGCCTGGCTGCCGCAGGGGCTCTTCAGGTGATGGGAAGAGGAAAGTGGGGCCACAGCGCGGGGAGCAGGGCGGCACCGGCGCCGGGCTGAAGACAGGGAGCGAGCGGCAGCTGCCGGGTGTCTCCGGACCCCTGGGCAGCACTTGCCTGGGAGGAGGCGGCGTCTTGCTCCTGCCGCTTGTCACCTCGCTGTTGCTATTCATCATCACCAAGCTATTGAGCGCATAGCAGTACACGGCCATAGTAGTCAACCGGGGACCACAGGAGGGCCGTCGCCACTGCCGCCTCGGCACTCAGGCTCTGCAGGGCTGCCCAGGGTCTCTCCACGACGGGAACAGCAGCATCGCGAGCAGGAAAACGGGGAGCTGGGCTGGCCCTGGCCCGCAGCTCCCTAAAATGGGACAGCTGAGAAGACAGAAGCAGCCGGAGTAGTTCTGTGCCCTCCCTTAGCTCACCATCTAGCTGGGCACACAGCTTGCCAGACTCTTCCCTTCCTGGGTGCCCCTCCCACCTGCATGCATCCCCAGTGTACCACTCGTGCGGACACGGGTCAGCCTGGTCATCAGAAGGATCTGAGTGACAGGGAAATCAGGTTTGGGGCTGTTTCCCCTCTTCCCTGCCTTCCCTGCCCCCTTGCCAGGTTGTCTATTGACACAGCTGCAGCAGCAGTGTCCAAGATGACACACAGCCAGCAGCCATTCCCACAACAGAATAAGAGAATCATGGTTAACTAGTGTGAACTGAAAGTTGGCAGTTTTCAAGTGTTCACCCCAAAACCTGAAATTTTCTAAAGGAAGATAAAAACTCCAAACAACTTAAATTTGTCACACTCCAGTCTGTCACCTACAGCAAGATCAAGTCTCAGGAATGGATTTATGTTCTATGATACACGGGATGACTCCCCACTTGCACTGTTTTGCATGGTACAGGGTCACATCTCAAGTTAGTCCCCTAACTTACCCCATGCAACAACATGGCTTTGCACATCTTCATGAATGCCCTGGCTAAATGTGCCTTCCACGTGCACATCTGCTGTCTGGGACACTGCAGTTTGCAACTGCCTCCAAGTCACAGCCAGAGATGCCCCACATACAGAGATGCAGTGCTGTTTGTTCTGGCGAGTGTGACTGTGTATGTGTGTGAGAGATGCTGTGCTTTCGTAGGTGGCTCTCTGTGCCCCTGTGCATGTCAGTGTGCTTTCCATCACCTTCTGTTTGCTCCATGTGCCCTGAAGTTGCAGTCCCCATCCCATGCCAGGGCATGGGAACTCCTGAGATCTGCACAAACACACTGCCCACATGAGAGTACAAACTTGTTTACACACAGTGCGCTAACTCTGGCTATGGGTGTACATGCCTCTGGAAGCACTCGTGTGTGATGCTATCAGTGGTATCCCCGTGCGTCCCCCTGTGAGGCTCCTGACAGGTAAATGCCCACAAATCTAAGCGCTGTCCCAACTGACGGTGTGACCAAAGGGCTTCCCATCCCTCTAGGCACTGCTTGGAGGCAGCGCGAGACTCAATAGAGCCCAGGTAGCGCGGGCAGCCACTCTTTGCAGGGATTCTCGACACAGCAACGCTCCCAGGACTCCGACTCGGGTACGAAAGCGAGCATCGGCACAAGGTGCTCGGCCAGACTTCGGGTGTGGGGCACCCCGCTTGGCCCCGGGGCACCACCCTGCCCCTCTNGGCCAGAAGGAGGAGAACAGAGGGAGGGGGTAGGAGAGCAGGAAGGAAGTTGTGAGCCTGTCTGGGGTTGAACTCAGCGGAACAAGTTTTTTTTTTTTTTCCTCTTCTCGCTCGGCTCAGGCTG
>VWZV01014344.1:127653-183087 GCA_013397155.1 Irena cyanogastra
CCCCGCCCCGCCTCGCCCCGCCCCGCCTCGCCTCCGCATCTCGGCCTCCCAGCGCTGCCGGCCGCTCGAGTCTTCCCCGGGACACAGCGGTCAAGGCAAAGGGTGGTGCCGGCAGCACCAGCAACGCGGAGCCCAAGGCCACCCACGTCCCCAGGCAGCCGGCTCGAAGGCATGGACTACCCCAGCCATTGCCCCCGGCATCCCCCTTCCCCAGGCATCACGGCTCAGTCCTGCTGCTTCTCAGCGTGTTGGTCATTCACACGAGCCCAAGGCTGGCGCAAAGCCCTCCCTGCCGTGTTACGTGGCTTTGGGTGAGCACATCCCAAGGGAAGTAAGATGACCCCCACATCTCTGTAGAGGGTCGATGGCGTTTTGATTTGCTGTGATGTTGCCCCAGGTTTAGGCAGGGCTGCAGTGTCCTCGTTCAGGACATCCTTTTTGATTCATGGAGGGACACAGCACTTTCTCAGCTCCTGCAGCCCCCAGGCTTGGGTCCTGCTTGGCAGGAGAAGCAGGCTCTTGGCTGTGATACAGCCCGAGTTCTGTATCAAGATAACTCATTGGAAATAGTTGTCTGTACGTCAGCACTTTAGGAGAGCAGGCTCTCCGATTCACTCTCAAAGCAGTAGTCAAGGTCAAACCGAGATGGCAGTTTTCGGGTTGATCTGGACTGGCCAAAGGGAAAAACAACAACAAAAAACAAAAAACAAAACCAAAAAAAAACCAAAACAAAAAAACCACAAAGAAAAAAGAACATCAATTTGCCTCTGCTAGAATTTCACAGCTAGGAATTTCGCCTAGAGAGGGAAGTTGATGTCACAGCAGATCAGCTGTTCTGTCATTAAGACATAACCCCTAGAGCATAAGCGGGGGCAGGGAGGTCTCCAAATTGGCAGAACGTGTCGACTACCAATCCCACAGGCAGGCAGACAGAGACACCCAAAATGAGCTTATGTTTGTTTTTCTAGTAAGAGAAATGCTATTTTCAATTCAGTGCAGGAAAAGAAATTGATAGACTCTTTCCACTCCAGTTAGTTTCCTCACAGTCTGTGCTTAGTCAAGAACTAGTCTTAGTGAAATAAAGTATGAGATGAATCTGTCTGAGAAAAGTGACCCTGCTCAGTATAATGGCACTATTCATGGCATAAGCTTACCCCCATGTGCAAATAACTGCAGATTCTGGTCATCTGTTGCTCACATTCCCTTGTGTCTGCATACACATGTCAAAAAGGAGGAACATTTGAAAGAAAGAATAAATCCAGGAATACAGGCAGATAAACAGGTATGTTCTTTTTTTACACAGCTGCACTATGCTATGCTGATAGCATCTGCAAATACTTGGAAGCATTACTGCACATCTGTGTGTGGATGTTTTGACCATTCTTTGGGTCTATTGAAGAATATTTACACCACTGTAACCACAATGTGTACTTAAAGTCCCACCCTTTCTTAAATCCTACAAATTCAAACACCATCAAAAATTCATCCTATCAGAACAAAGGAGTGGTGAATTCACTATGGCACATTTACAGATACAGAACTCCCTCAAGGGAGACCTGGCCTTAAAACGTGGCAGCAATTTTGTCAAGTAACAGAGGTCGAGCAGTTCTGTGGGCATCATATACAATGACAAGTTCTATTTATAAAGGAAGGGGCTAATAGAAGTGCAAAAAGGAAAAGAAAGTCTAGGGATAAGTCTTTGACTGTTCAGAACCAGTAGGTACATGAGGGAATTAATTGTTTCCAGACTGGAGCCAGGCAGCAGTCCACATTGTGTAGTGAAGAAAGAGCAGACAGCTTTCAGCACACTTGTTTCCAATCAACTGGAAATCAAGTGTTTGAGGTTAGCCTAAATGGAAAACACAAACTATACAGGTTGCTAGTCCAATCCAGAGACACGGATGGAAGCAAGAAAAGAGAAAATTTGCTTTCACAGACACAGACCCTGGGCCCTAGTACTGCTGTAGTTACTTGATGTTGCTGAGGAGCCTTCTCTGTGAAGTGTTGCCTTAGGTGCTGTACAAAGAGAACAAAAAGATCGTTCCAGTCTGATTGTCTCAGTGTATATTCTTCAAGTAAAACTCCAGTGTTGGATGTTAAAAGATCTTGCTTCTCCCTAAGCTATGTTCTTAATTTAAATTTATACTTCCTGCTTCCAAAGAAAATCATTACAGTGCTTAAGGATATTGAAACAGGCTGGGTTAGGGCAAACAGTTGATGCAGCCAACTTCTGTTTTATCCTTTTTCAAAGGAGTGAAGCCATTAAAATGAACAGGATCTTCCACTTAGGAAGGGCATATATCCACTGCAGAATGTATTTAGTCTGAAATAAAGTGAGGACAGACACTTAGAGAAGTGCATGGAGCTGTCCTGACTGTGTAACATCTCCCACTGAGAAACTGGCTGGAGGCGTTTAAGGAAAGAAATACTACAGCTGTCAAAGTTAATGGCCTCCCAGCACCTCTGTGTACTTGAAGAGAGACATGTTAATTACCATGTTTCATGGAAAATTAGTAGTCCTGAATGTGCTCACTGTGCCCCATGAGCAGCATGGGTGTCTCAGCTGCACTACGGCTGCTGCACCCCTGGGCCTGGGGCTGCTGATCACTACAGGGTGGTGGCTTTTTGTAGGAGTGATGGGGCAGCCCTGCCAAGTGGCATCCAGTGGGAGGAACAGGAGACCAGTACAGTGCTGGTGACCCTCTCAAGCACAGGTACAGCTGTCATTTGCTATTTTATACATCCTCTTCCCGTGGGGTTGAGGTCCTGGTCCACATGTACTGAATTGAAGAAGAACCTCTTCCCCAATCCAAACCAAAGTAACAGGCAAAAAAAAACCCCAAATCTAAAACACCTACTGAAACAAGATCCTGTACTGCAGAAATACCTTCTTCTGTGGAGAGGGGAGAATACGTGTATGGTCATTGTAATTGCTTGAATCCTTGAAGACACATAATTAATATGGTGTAGGCTGTATTATAAAGCTAGAAGAGGAGAGGATGGACCACAGTCTACTTAGCATCAATCCAGTTGTAAAAACAAAACGGAAAAAAATATAACAATTTAATCAAAAAGCAACTACAATCCTCAAGGACCCTCCTCCTTCCTTTATTTATTATAAGATTCATTTTTTAAATTATTACTCCCTGTAATGTTTTGGACTGGTTGGGCAAGACAGCCTTCCCCGTGTTTCAAAGATGAGTTGTCTAAACTGTTGCTGTTCATCCCATCCAGCATCAGGACCGTCAGCACCCTTGCAGTGGAAGTCAGTATCTGACAGCATTTCCTCACCAGTGAGTTGAATCTTAGGCTTATGTAAAATACAGAAATTAATGGATAAATGCAGAGTAATTCTACAGTCAACAGATTGACTTTGTGTTCATGCCAGCATGACAGAGAATAAATCTGGCTAATATTTTACAAGAAGAAGAGCCACAGAAGACACAAGTGAAAACATGACACTGAATTATATACTGAGACTTGTCTCTGTTCAGGCAGGTGGCTGTCGCAGGCACGGCACACATCTGCTGTGCCTGGGCTGGCAGAGGAAACAGAGGCCTGAGAAAAGGCCTCTGGATGCTTATCTTGCACTGGCCCTTTTGCCTTCCTTCAGTGGTCAAACAGGTCAGAAAGAAGCTGGTTTTCCCAGCTCTCAGTGACCTCTGAGCTGGGTTATCCAGTCATTTTCTCCTTTCCTGCTATCCCACAAGAACACACATAATGGCAGAATTAAGCAGTGTCTGGTTAATATTCTCTGTGCCAGCTCCTGTTCAGGGAACAAGAACATGGGGCTCTGCAAAGACACCTGTAGCAAGTCACTGTGATTTTAAGCAGTCTGTGTACTGCACCTACATCTGCCTGAGCTTGTATGTCCTCCCAGAGCACAAAGGAACCAGTTGTGTTCCCTGGCAGCCTCCTCCATGCATTCCTGGCTGAGCCGTGTCCTGTGCTGCCAGAAAAGGCAGACAAAGATCTTGGTGATTCGTTCCGGGCTCTGCCCCTGCTGTGCCATGGGGCCTGAGCAATGAGGTGATTCTCCACCTGCAGAACAGGCAGGATGGACTGAGACATCCTGTGTCTTCTGGGGACTTCATGTCTGTGACCTGCCTGAAGGCTAATACACACCTAGGGTCCTTGAGGGAAGGGATATGTACCTACCACATATCCATACCCAGCACATGTACGCAGAGCTTTAGCGCTGAGCTAAGAACATCAGTTTGCCTCACAGGCTTCAGGATTTGCAGCTGGACTTTGGAGAACTGTTACAGAGCTCAAGAGACTGAGTTGTATGTATGGAAAATATTGTGCATAATGCATCACTCTAACAAGGAGTTATGTACACACAATGTAGGCAAGAATGTTTAGGGACTCTTGAACAAGCACAGGATATGACATTTCCTCTTGATGCAATGCTTATGTGGCTGTGGTACCTTTCCCTCAGCTGGTAAACTCCCCATGGTGAGGATGTGAAGGTCTGATGTGAAAGCCTGGTTTTATGTCTGGGTATAGCCAGCAGTTTCAGTGCCACCCTTCCTGTTTTTTCTGGATTCCAGGGAAGAGCCCAGCTTTGCAGTTGGTGTGTGCCACAGCTGTGGTCCTCTGTGTTGCAGCAGGGCTTTACATAGGCACTTGGCTCACAGCTGCTATTTGCAGGTAATAGGAATATAGACATGTGCATGTTTGGGAAATAACTCATGATTTGACATAAATGTTTCTCTTTTTTTTCACAGACCAAACTACAGGCAATTGCAGCACATCAAATAAGTATTGTTGAGTTTTACTGACATTCAGTAAAACTAAAACCATAAAGGGGAATCCTTCCCTATTGGGGCTTGAGGCTACTAAAAGTTGTCTGTTGCTGAGGGAATAAACCAATTAGAACTCAAATACTGCTTCATTATCTGAAGAAGTTTTTCCTATTCATGGGCCACAGTTATTCCACTAGACTGTGATCACACAGCCATAATTGAGCAGCTTTGTATTTATTTGAGATAGCTACAATCACAGCAGGAAAAAGACAAGCTGTTTTCCTGTGAGCAGTGTGTGTCACATAGACTTTTTTGGAATCAGTAGTATATGAAGGGGCTGTGAGATTCCACTGCACCTTTTAGGGATGAGATGAGCATGGAATCACAAGAAATACTGTCCAAGTTTCTACTCTGCAATGAGTGATAGCTGTGTTTTGAAGAACTTGGGAGAGAGAAGGCACTGAAGAAGACATGATTAAAAATTTTAAAGTTCATACTGAGCTGTAGCCATTTAATTTAAAATAAAGCATTTTGGTTTTCTCCAGGAATCTATGAATCTATTTTTGCTTGCAGTATAATTATTTTAAGGATTTACCATAATATTGCTATGATGGACAGATGTTTATCTTTGTTCTTATGCTTTTGAAAGGAAAAAAAGCTGAACTTTGAATGAGTGCAGCATAAAATATATAACTAGCAGGTCTAGGTCGATTCTTCATAACTTTAAATATCTAAAGCAATACAGTTATGAAAATATTCCTAAATGATGTTGCCAGACAGAAGAGTATTATCTGTGCTGTTTTCTCTATGCAGCACTGTTCATTGCTATGCAACAAATCGCAGAGGTCAGCAGACCCTGCCCCTGCAAAGCAGCTGTGTTATAGCAGTCACTGGAAAACACCAGTCCTTGCACATAAAATTGCTTCAAGCAAGAACATCTTTCCCAGAAAGACTGAGATCTGCATGCTGGATCATGCTTTTCCTCTGAACAGCCAGAGATGAGTAAAGCCCTTATGGAAAGAACAGCATACACGTCCACTTAGGATATTTTCAGAACTGTCACAAGTTTCTATACATATATCCATACTCACAAATATGCCCAGGCATAATAAGGGGGCACTTTAATAGCACCAAGAGCAGCTTCTCCAGCTGCAACTAACACTAGTCAGAGGCTTATCTCCCTGCTGCCCCTGGCCCCAGCTCTGGAATAACCACTCCTGGAGCACTCTGGAGACATCCATTCCTGGAGCTGTAAACTGCTCTCTGAGCTACCTCCCCAGCTCTGGATTTGAGCAGCAAATTGAGCAATGCAGCATAGTCTCCTTTCCTGTGCTCCCACCTCCTCTGGCTGGACTGCCCAGGACAAGCCTCCCTCTTCTGCTGCCCTTCCTCCTCTCTCAGTTATTTCTAGGTTGCTCCTGGATTGGCAGAGTTATTTAGCACTGATTGGGCACTTGTCTAAGATTTTTAAGTCACCACTGCAGAGTTTCAGGTCATTGGCATTTCCCACTCCACTGCCATGAGCTGTCTAATACCAGGCAACACTACAGCTTGAGTTTTCACCTCTGTGTAATTTAATTGAAGAATTTAAACCCTCAGGCATGTTTAGATGCCTGAGTTTGAAGACAGATGTCAAGAGCTGGGATGCTCCATCACACCACCATGAAGTTTGCCACTCTTCACAACTCTCTGTGCTCCAAGGGAGGGGTTCCTAATCCTTCTTTTCCTTTGCAAAAGGTGAAAGATATTTCATGGTCTGGCTGCTTGAAATTAGGACACTAAAGACACACTACAGCTGGGGAAGATGAAAGACTGGCCCAGAGGGGAGATATTAACCATCCATTTCCTATCTTGCTGAATGGGGGCTGATGAGCTAGACCGCAGCATTAATGGTTCATAAATGTTATGTATTTTCTCCCCACTTCCTGCTGGATGGGGACTGATACCACAGAGTTCCAGCTGGCTGCTATTTTCTTCCCAGGAGAATTAATGTATTTGCTTAAGTGACTTAATGAGATGTAAAAGCAAGTAGAGAAGAGGAAAGATGTGAGGCCTGCAGGTCCTCAGCAGAAATGCTGTGTTTACTTCGCACTTGTTCTTCACTCCTTTTCCATCCTTTGCTTTCCTCCTTTTTGGGCACACCTATAGGGCCTGTAGCCCTTGATGTCTGAACTAGATTCTGCCATAGTCCTTGACAGCGGCATTCCAGACTGGATTAGGTAGGACTTCAGGCTGGCCTGAGCCAGGCAGAGCTGGCAGAAGATGGAGCTGCAGAGGGGCATGGCAGAGAGGCTCAACTCCTCCCTGGTGGGGAGCTCCCATGGAGCCTGCACCCACACTCTGGCCACTCTGCCCACGGGCTTCTGCTGTTGGAGAAGAGCAGGACTTGTCTGGCGAGTGGGACATAGGGACACCCCACCTGGACAGAAGGAGCATGGAAATGGGAGAACCAGGAGAACTGGTGAGGCTCTGCTGGCTCCAGTGCCAGCTTTGCCCTCAGAGATGGTGGCTTCTTTGATATCTCTTCACCGTTTGTGGACACAGCCTGCCCCCCCAGCTGGAGGCACTGGAAGAGCTGGCATCTGTCGTGGCCTTCTCTCCATTGAGAACAGACTGAAACTGTTTTTCTTCACGGCTGTTTTATGAGGAGTGGGAAGAGAGGATCTGGACAGAGCACTAGGACTAAGTTTACAAATGTGTCTCCCTTTGACAAAATGTTTGAGCTTTGCCAGTTCCTTTACATTCTCTCCCACTGGCTGAGGACAACCTTGTCCTGAATAGGAAAACGGGAACAGTGCAAGAGCACAGATGTCTGACATCTTCCTGTCTTCTGGCTCAGAGAGAGAGAGATTAATAAAAGCTGCCAGAGAAATGCCTTAGAATAACTCTTTCTGGTCGGAGACACAGTATCCTGGAAACACCCATCATTTGGGAGAGACACTCATTTCATTCCTTAGCTACACAGGCAAATTTCTTTAACTCTTCTAAAGATCATTTTTAGATTGGATTGCAATGTTTTCTGTTAAAACAAAAACAAACAAAGGCAACAAAACCCCCCCAACCACTTTGGTTCTTTCTGTTTTACATATGTGGCATTTCCTAAAAGGAACAAAATGTTGAAACAATGAAATGTTTTCCTTTTTTACAGCCCTATCTGTCACAAAGAGACAGTTTGCCTAACATCTCTTCTTCTCTGTTAAGATGATAGATTGGGCCGAACAAGACTTACAGGATCCAGTGAGGTGCCATTTACATCAGCAGCAGCCGTGGTCATCAGGGAATGATCTACCATTTCAATTGCTTCAAAGAGAGATGAAGAGGAAAATGGAATAGGCTAAGATTTATTACATTGGATGGAACAGACTTTGAAGTTAGACAAATGGAAATTTGGATTATTTGCAGGAACAGATCCTATGTGACGCTGTTGAGTTAGGCAGAACTCCGGTTTTGGAGAAAACATCACATGAATGCACTTAGACTTGAAACCTCCAAGAACGACAGCTGGAGGCTGCCTTAGCAATCTAGAAAGTGGTGCATCAGTGATGAACCAGAGAATGGAGTTCATCATCACTGCCCTGCTCAATAAGCTCGGCCCAGCTCTCCCCTGGATGTCATTCCATTATAGTTGCTGGCGGAACACTGGAAGAGACTTTAGAATAACAGGTGAAACTGGTCTCCTACAAATCATCTTCCATTTTGCTGCAGAAGGCTTTCCTTTGCACACTTGAGACCACCAGAGAGGAGGACACGAACTCTAACAACTAAAAAAAGGCCAGCCATCAGATTTACTGCCTAAACAGTGATCTCACCTGCAGAGATTTTTACATGGCCTCTTACACTTCCCAACTCCTAACCTGAAAACCCTGAACTACCTGCACTGTCCCGTTTCTATCTTCTCCAGGGAAATCAACCTGGATGGAAAGTGACAAGTATACACAAGTTCTGTGAACTCTTAGAACACTTCTGAAAGCTGAGCTAAGGAGAATGAGAGATAAAATGCCCATGTAAGTGCCCCAGGAAGCCTCCCTGAAATTCTTGAGACACATACCAGCAACTCTTTCTCTGCTCATCCTCCCTGAAACTTCTAAATTGTCAGTGTTTTAATGTTCTCTCCATGCCATTTTCTCACCTCCAGTCCATCAAGCTCATGGACAGTTCTGCTCATGGAGAAACCTGTAGCAATTCCATGGAAGCAAAAAGACTGAATCTGATAGGAGTGCAATCAGACCACGAGGATTTAGTAGCAAATTTTACAGGGAAAGAGCAAATTGGGGGTTGGGGCTGTTCTAAAATAAATTGTTTGACCAAATACTTGGTAAGTTCTTTCCTCCTCGTTCCTTTCTGAACACAGTTTTTGTCCCAGATTCACACTCTTTCATGTCCAAGCTGATTTCTTTCACAAAATTAATCAGCAGCTGGAGGCAGGTGATATCATGGACTTTGACATTAGATTGTCAACAAATATTGCATTTCTCCCTTTTTTTTTTTATTTTTAACTAAACAGCTGCAGTGATGACTTTGCTGGCTGGTGGCCAGCTGAGTCTCTTCACAGAAATTTAATACTCATTGCCTCAGTTTTCCCGTATTCCCAACTTGTTTGCTCTCTGATGGAAAACTTGACTTCCATGGCAAGACACTTAATAGCACCTACAGTTGCAATGCATCCAAGAAAAATATGCTGCAAGGACCAGGGGAATCCTTATAACCCTGACAAAACAAGGGTTCATCCCTTTTCCTTTGGAGGAAAAGTAGTGCTGGGGCAGCTTCTGTGTCCTAAGGTAATCGAACAAATGGATTTTCATTTCAAATGGAAGATGGATGGAGGGAGGTTGGAGTCCCTCGGATGCAAGCTGTCAATATGAACACACATTTCAACTGCACTTACAAGGAAATAAAGTGTGTCTCAGCTTTTGGGCATCCAGAAAAAGGATAATGATCCTTGCAGGAAGAGTGCAGGACAATTTTCTGTTGATGAAATTTGCCTGGCAGTTGTTAAGAGATGTCAGGTTTACCAGAGATAGATAATGCCTGAAGTCAGTACTGCTCTTCAGTCTCTGCTCTGATAAAAATCTGATTAATGACACTCATCATTTTCTCCCTCAAAAAAAAAAATAAAATATATATATACTCTCCCACTCTTTATGCTTAAATGATTCTCAGAGGGGTCTTTCTTTTCTTCAAGCTTTGGGTGAATGGTACCATTTGCCTGGTACAGTAAGTTGTAAAATGGAAGGTTCAGCCTTGAGTTATCTAAAAGCTTCATGGGTTTTGTCAAATTCTGTCTCAAACAAAGTACTGGTTTAAAAAGCTCACACCTGGTCTAACCTGCTCTCAGTGATAAATTCTGTCTTTGGGACGGTAGTCTTGATGGGTCGGTTTTGAAGTAATTTTCATTTTCAAAGTGTGCATAACACGCTTGTGAGCATAAATGTTGATGGGTATTGGTTGATTTAGTTTAATTGAGACATTAGATGTATTGCAGGCAAATGGATCTGGAATAGCTGCTAGAGCACTCAGTTTTCCAAATTGTTACAGAAGGATGAGATTACAGTCAAATATTTTATGTTAATATGTTTAAGCACTTAAAGTTATGGAAGCTTTTTCATCAATAAGCGTAAAATTATTGCAGCAATTCTGAGTATCAGCAGGGTTTGAAAGCCTTTAATTAATTTTGCTTACATTTGAAATAATCAGAATAATTTCAGAATAATAAACCAGATCAATCCCTGGGAAGACTCACATAAAGTGGATTACATCCCACCTGAAATAAGTTTTGGCTCTGCCACTTAGATAATCCATTAAAAATCCTCAAAAGGCTAACAGTTGTAACTGGAAACACAAATTATAGTCTGCATATGTCACTCTGTTATGTCCAAAGAAAAATACCTACTGATTTGAATAGGCTACAGATCAGGTCTTATACTGTACACCTAAATTAGAAATTCATCTATCTCTGGGACAGAAACTTACCAAGTTCGCTCTTTCAGAATTCAGTTCGAAATCCCTTCTGTTTCTGAGGAAGTAGTGTTTTCCACATTTCCTATTTTCACTTGTACTATTCAAAGATTGAAAGCAAGGATTTACATACAAGCTGCTAAATAATCTGCTGAATTCAAATCAGTTTCCACTGGGTAGATATAATCTTTTCCATCCACATTTAAGTTTAGCACACTGGACCAGCCTTTCTTTTAACAAGCTAATGCAATGTAATCAGGATGAATGAATAGATAACTCTCTGCAGATGGAAAAGCTCTGAGCATTTGGCAGTGAGGAGGCCAGTCCTGCCCATGGCACGAGTCAGAAAACAGAGGGTAACAGCAGTGACAGTGATGTCTAACACAGAGCAGGGAAGCAGCAGCAGAGAAAGCAATAAAGGCTTTCTTGCCCACAAGCCCAAGCCAGGATCACCCTGGGGTCTCGGGACTGCATTGATGGCCTTGGCCCTTGTATTTAGAGAGAATGACAGAGGTAAATAGCTAAAAATAGCTAAAGCCTTTTTCCTCATTCTTGTTTTCTCATGGTTACGTTTGCATGATGAACTTCAGTGAAGCCAACATACTGGGCAGGTTACTTGTACTTGTCGTATGAGTGGCTGTTCTTTGACACAGTTACTGTCTGAGCTCTTCCTGCAGTAATTTATCTGCAGCTGCCTCGGCTCAGCTTAGAACTGCTACAGTTTCTCAGCCAACATGGAGAGCCTTTGTTTTTCATCATATCCTCTCCCTGCAGGTGAACAGCAAAGTCCAGACAATTTCCTCTGTGTGTCTATCTGGGCCAGGCCTTCCATGGTGCTCAGGCAGCTCGAGGAGACCCTTCTTGCTCTGCCCAAACTACCAGCTTCTATTAGCTCTGCCCATAATATTCCAGTACTACTTGAGCTCACATTCATTGTCTTCACACTGCTGTTAGCGTTTCATAAAACTCATGGAGTCAGACCCAAATGCTGAAGGGAAGAAAATCACTGACTCCTACAGGCATTGAATCAAATTTTTCCTTCCCTGAAATACATGCAGTCTTGCAGAGAGGATTGAATCTAGAAGCCCGGTGGAGCATCATTGGTTATGCTGTTTGGGTTCCTGAAATGTAAATATCAAATAAAAGCATATGAAACCCCAGAAAGGGCTGGAATGAGTAGCTCCTGTCTATTTAATTTTGAAAATGTACTTAGGCAACCTTTTATTTACAGTTAATCCTATGGAGCAGCCACTGAGACACTGCTTAAAGTTAAGAGCATCACCTCAGTACCTGAAGCAGTGCTAATGAAACCACAGAGCTGGGTTCTTCTACAGATGAAATAGAGAGACATAGAAAACAGATTTCTGTTTTCTTTTAGCTTTATTTCTTTTAGCTGGAGAACCCACACGTAAATAGAGAAGGCCAGGAGGTGCCAGTGCCACATGGAGAAGGGGAAGCCATGCCTAGAGCAGAAGCAGCCCCACAAGCACAGCAGTGGGGCAGTGGCTGCAGCCCCAGCCCTGCTGCTCAAAGGTCTGCTCAGGTAGTGAAGCAGGAGCTTCACCTCAAGAACAACAAGTGTACAAACATTTCTGCATGGGTGAAAGGTGTCCAGCTGAAAAAGTTCAAGTTTGGGGCAGTGCTACTCCTAACACTTTCCCTCTTCCCCCTGGGGGACCAATTCCCAGAGGCAATTGGATGCAGCACTGCCCTTTTAGGACTTACGAAATGCAAACACAGCTTTATTTACTTCCTGACCTTTGGCTCAAAACATCTGCAACTTTATAAATTGTCACCCGTGTCCTAGATGATGAAGAGAAAGACTTAAAGGTTTCGATGAATCAGAAAGACCCTTTTATAGGGTCTTTCGCTAACAGTTATTTGATTGGCTAAATGACACAGCGCCTCTCTACCACCATTGGATCAGATAGAGAGAGCATGTTTTGAGAACACACACAAGGATAGAATAAACTAAAGTGAAAAACAGCACCTGTTATTTTGAGAACATAAGATGCTTACAAAACCTCTATCAGTCCTTTTCTGAGAACATGAAATTCTTCGCAGAGCTGTCCTTAGGAAGGAAAACTGCTTTCCCTTGGGAAAGCCAGAGCCTGCTTCTGAGTTTTTCTAAGTCCCACTGAAAGTCAGCCCCACAATAAATGAAAAGCAACCACCGTGATTTAGCAATTTCTTCTGCCTCTGCTTCATTTTGCCAAAAGACAGAGGCCATGCTGTGATATGACCATGGGTGTTGCAGTGACATTTGAGAACTATCAGTTGGTCTCCCCAGCCAGCTGGCATCACTGCTTTTCATCTTGCATCTTGTCTAGCAGGACAAAGCCTGGCTGGTAAGGTAAAGGGCCACAGCTGGAGATTTTAGTCAAACCGAGAAAATAGATTAAAAATGGAGCCTTCTTCCTCAGAAACATCTTGAGTTTCTGTTCCAGAGAAGACAGTTGAGTTGGCAGTCTCAACTTCTCTTGTCCCTCCAGTATGTGACAGAAAAGCTGCTGCTGCTGCTCTTTTTGTGCCTCTGCTAGAAGAAAAAAGCTGATCAAGTTTTGCCGGATCAACTCTGGGCCATGAACATAGGTGCTATTTTTTGAGGAGAGCTCTTGGCAAAGCTTTTCATCCCTCTTCTTCCTGAATAAAGTCTGGAAATTTGTTGGAAGCAATTGGTTCCAGTCAGTTTGGTGGGGTGATGCTGGAAACTGCATAGTGGTTGCTGAAGGATTCTCTAAAAATAAAGTGCTGGGAAGGAGAGGACTTCTGCAAATATTTGAAACTGAATCCATGCAAATGTTCATTTGTCAACCTAATCTTCATGGCTTCAACAAAGTAGAAAGGGATTCTCCAGTATCTGCCTCATCTGACAAACTTCAAGCACTAGCAGCAGCAGGTTATACTTTTGGCAAGGTAAATCAGTTCCTTTGCACATGAAAGGTGTGCAGGATGTAAGTAGGACATATGTACTTACATATGTGTAGGATAGATGTAAGTACATATACAGAAAGCTTTTACAAGGTAGGAGATGAGGATGGTAGAAAATGTCTTGATTTTGTTTCTCAGGTTATTCTCAGCAAAGAGATTCTTGATGCAGTATTTCTTAGCATCAGAAATACTGAAAAAAATAGGTTTTGGTTATTTCTGATTACTTTAAACCCAGGAAGTGGAAAGATAATGTCATCATATTGTGCTTTTTTTGTACTTGATCCATATCTTGCTGTATCAAAAATTTATATTTTCTTGTGGCATCTGCTGAATGCTGACAAGATAGATGTTAGCATCATATTAGTACCTACAAATTCATTCCACATTGAAGTTGCTGAAAACAACTAATATTTGTGTTTCTACATCAATTTTGATGCTTTGGAAAATTCTACACTTCTCTGCTTCCAAATGACAAAAGCACAAGGAGGGTTATGACTTAACAGAACTGTATTGTTTCATTTTATTCAGCCTCAACTTTAGATTTAAAATGCCCCTAACAAGGCCTTTTTAATCTTCACCTTTGCCTTCTTTTGAATCCAATTCTTAGTTATCATAGCTTTGTCTTTCTTGGTTTGGAAATGATGGCAACTAACTTGTCTCCTCTAGATTTTTTGGGTAATCTTCTATTATGACCCCTATTTCAAGAGAGATGACATCACCTGCCATGAACCTGTAAGTTGTGTAAAAAACAGCACCTGATGCACTCTCACCAGACCCAGGTTTGAAGGATGGCTGCCTGAGGAGAAATCCAGACATGCAGCCTGTGATAGGAGCAGCTTCTGCAGAGGAAAATTATCCCTTATCACCATGACTCCACAGACAGACTCTGGCTGGTGTCCAACTCCATCTGATACTTCACACAATAATAACTCTTTTCTAGCTGGCTTGTCCTGTGTCTCCAGTCTCTACACTCCGAGGGTCTGCTTTCAGTGAGATGAACTGGTTTGTCCCAGCCCAAGGAAGCCAAAGGCGCCAGGCACTAGTGGTGTGCTCAGTAAAACCCAGAAAAAGGGCAGCAAGTGGCTAATCCAGGAACTGCATCAGCAGCAAAGGCCATTCCCATAAAATACATCACTCATATTTCCTAGTGAGTCAACCCTCCTTCCTTCCCTCAGGTCAGACTAAGGGAGAGTGCAAGGAACAGGTTTGGGGTTTTCCTGTCCATCCTACATTAATGGAGATGTAATGACAGCATTGCAGCTGGCAAAACTGCACAGCTGTCCTACACACCGTCCTTCCTGTCTCCATGGTGAGTGGATACAGTTTTATGGCACACTGGAAAAGACACAGTCTAGTGCTCAGTGACTGCTGAATGCTCAACAATGGCATCGATCAGGGACTCTGGGATTTGCCAGAACAAGTGCTGTTCAGGAAGCAATTCACTTTCCACTCCTTCCCTCCCTTTGTTCCCCTTAACCCTTTTTTTGCTATTCTCCCCATCTTTTCTTCTCACCTTTCTTCTTTCCTTCTCTCCGTCCTCTTTCCCTCCCTCCTGGAGAACAGCTCATACTATAGTTTATCACTATATAATATTGCTGGCCGTGAGGAAACTTTGGAAACCAAGGAAAACAGAGACCTTGTGACAAAACTCAAGTTGAACAATGGCTTCAAGGGTACTCAGCCTCTTGGCAGCATGAGCACCATGGTGAGCTCAGCATCTGGCAGGACGGACCCTGAATTAGGACAACAAGAGGACAAGGAAGCACAGGAGAACATTAGGAAAAGATGAAGAAAAGATGCATTGCTTTCAGGAATGGGATGGACAATGCTACCCTGCAATTATTTGTTTAGAATTCTATGTTGTACCATGATCCATATTCAAAAGTTTGATTTGTTTTCTCAGAACATCTGGAATAAATTGGACTGCAGACTTCCAGAAAGTCTTAGTTTTGAAGGCAGCAGAGTTAAAAGTTTCTGTATTGTTGATTCTTTGTCCCATCTGCCATTCTTTCTTTCTCTTTTTAGCTCTTCTTTATCCGGCAGTGAGGATTAGTCAGCTCATACAGTGGTTAGAGTCAATTTGACAATTTGCAGAAACTAATGAAGGTGTTTGGGCTCATTGCTATGTATGTTTGAGTAGCTGTTCTTTATGATTCAATTTTTCTTCCATGAGTCAACTTATGCTTGTTTCAGACTTCATGAGAACTATTTTACAGCAAAAGCTTCCCATCACTCTAAGTCCTTCTATAAAGGTACATAGGAGGCTAGTATCATTTGTATGCTGTTTCCACTCTTTATAGATTTCATTGGGAGAGTATGCCCTATTTATAGAAATCAATTGAATACTTCAAATAAATCACACAGTAATAAGAGATGCTGACAACTGACCTCTTTTGGCATATGTTTAGAGTGATTAGCTGTCCATCAACTTTGCAGTATAGCTTGGCTGAACCAAAAATTATGTTGTTAACATAGAAAAGAACTATTTCAACACGACAGAAATGTATTGACTTTACAACAACATCAAATTAGATCACAGCATTAGACAGAGTTCCTCTCTTTGACTAAATCTGGTGGATGTAAAACAGCTTTGAGAAGATGCTTCTGTGAGAAATGAGAGATGTGGGTCATATCCTTTAAGATGTGGGTTTTACGCTGCCTACATGATGGCTTGTGTTTGCAGAAGAGGTGGCCACTACCATCAGCTATTTTATAAAGCTAATCTACAATTATTTCTTTTTTTCCACTATAAGAAGGAAGGATTTCATTTGGGGTTCAGTAAAGTTATGTTCCACAAACCAGAACATTTTACAGTTTTTCTTGTGTATGCAAATACAACCCATATATCTCTACTACGGATCAGTTCAAACCAATTTCAGTCCAACTCTGATTTACTTGGTTCAGCTACCCAACTCAAAATTTATTCAAATTACCCTATGAGTCAGAACCTCATAAACATAAGTGAAAAGCACATATATATAACATGTAGGAATCTCTCTGCCCAAGAGTTTACTCTCCAAGTCAGGTGTCAGAAAGGTTCTTATCTCTATGAATATTTAGTAAGTCTGTGCAGGAATTGGGAAGCCAGCCTGGACTATGAGTATTCTAAATCAGTGCCCAAGCCAGAAGCTCTTCTTTCCTTGCCGCTCAAATTTCCAACTTCCTTTCTACAGCAAAAGTACTCTGGTTCTGGTGGTTGAAGACTCTCAGAAGGGCCGATTCCTTCAGTGTGCACAAGGTAGCTCTTCAGAAGTCATTAGACATATTAGCTCAGCACTGGGAGTCAAACAGAGGTTCTGTGTTCAGACAGAACCTCTACAGCAGGAACAAGTTCATCTTTTCAAGGTCTAGGAGCACTCCTCTGCCATCACCTACCAAATGCATCTGCTGTGGCACTGGCTGTTTTAACTGCAGCTTGAGATCTGAAGGCTAGACTTGATTCAGCACTCACAAGGAATCTTCCCTCAATAAGTAGAGTAGGGGTTGAGTTTATAAGAAGTGTCACAGTGGCTGCCTAAGACAAGAAATTACTTTAAGAGTTGAAATGTTTTAATGGGTTTCTAATATAGCTGTGCTGGGTGGAAAAAGTAAATGAATCTCAAGTTGTTATGGAACCTCCCGTACACATGTTGCAATAAACAGGGGTGTGAAAAGCTCTGAGAAGACACAGCAGACAGAAATGCAGATTAGGGAAGAAAGCAGAGGTGAGCGAGAAATGATCTAAGTGTTGGCATTGTGTGCAGTACAGTGGGCATTGCTTATCTCCATGAACAGCATAGCACTGCTACCCCTTCCCTCCCTGGAGGGGATGCCTCAAGGCACTTCTCACTCATGGGATTATCATCTTTCCCATGCAGATGGGAAAACCAAGGCAGGGAAAGGTCAAGACCAAGATTTTAAAAACTGATTTTTGGTGGCTTGCTTTCTGCATGTCTAAAAGGAAACCAGTCTTGCTTCCTTAATGAAAGCCATGACTTTCATGAACCTCATGACCTTCATGACTGTCATGACTTGCACAAGTGTGGACTATTGTCTGCTCAGCACATACAAGGACCAAAGTGTCTCAGATTCAGCCTTTGAGATAAGTACATGGGACATGTTGGTCTCTTAAATGCTACTGTGGCTCATACAGAAAGTTACCACAGTTAGTTTCCTTTTCTAATATAGTGAAGGAATCTTCTTTTTAAATAATAGATCTGATTTGGATGTTACTTATCACAGCTTTTGTGTTTAGCTTGTAATACAAGTTGTCCACAAATAACTTGGAGGTATCTATGGAGCTGCATTTGCCTTTTCTGGACATTTGTACATGTAAACTCATCTGACTTTATAGGGTAGATGAGGAAACTGCATCTTCCCTACATGCCGCGAAGAACAGTAATTCGTTTTTTTTTTGGATAGGGGTATTGCATATCCCCTAACAGCACTACACCCAGCCTCTGTCTTGCTGAGTTTTAAACTGCCTTCAGTGACAGCACAGATGCTGGAGTTGAGCTGCTTGGTGACTGTCAGGCAACGTTTCCACAGAGTGGTGGCATTCTTTCAGCAAGGATTTCAAGCACGGAAAAGCTCCTGACTGTACCAAGAGGAAACCACGCTTACTGACTGACACAGGTCTAGATTTTCTCAGGGTCGCTTTGCAGTTGGAAATGTCAGGGAATTCAGACTGCATCAGTGGGCATCAATCCAAATTCTGGTGCCACACCTCCCTTTGCCCAGGTGCTCACTTTGGCTCTACCACAGTGCATTCTCCTTTCTGCTATTTTCTCAGCTTCCATATATTAAGCTCACACTGTTTCTACTTGTGCAAGTATCTAGTTCCTCATATGGCTTTAGGAAAAAAACAATACACCTCCATAGATACCACAGGCATTTTTGCAAACCTGTAGCTTGTGTTCAAATTAATCTTTGTTATTTTTATTTATTTGCAATGTCCTCTCCTCTGTAACTATCTATTGAATAATGACTTTTGGGCAGGCTAACTTCACCTTAACAATGCCAGATCTCTGTGATGTTCTTTCATTTCTCTCTCCTCGACTATTCTATGTCATTTTGTGAGCTGTTAAATAGCAGCTATACATATATATACATATAATGATCTCCAGGCTCTACCCAGGCTTTAGGAAACAAACACAGACAGGAAGACATAAAAGAGTTTATCCCACCCCAACGATCAACTCTGGCTGTTTGTGAAAGCTGTAGCATGACTGTGTTTCATGAAGACAGTTTTTTACCAAGGATGAGTGTCTCCTTATACTGTCTGCAAAGTTTTGTTGCCCTGGAAACACGTATTATTGTTATGTAGAAACATCTGTGAGATGCATGGGAACACCAAGGTGATTTGCATGAAATACAGCAATGGAATGGCAATAAAGGTGTGCTTAACTGTGCTTATAAAAAGTTACAGATGAGAAGTATTATTCATCAGCAAAGTACGATGTCGTGCAGAATTTTAAAATAATTCACTTCTGAAGTTTTTCTTTAAGCAATTGATGCTTGTCAGGTGTGGAAGAGGAGGGAGGTTATAAAGAAGATGATGAGGAGATATTAGTTACTGTTAGTTCCTTAATTTGAGATCTATGCTTGAATACCTTTGATACATAAAATAAATACTTTGTTTTTTTCTTCAACTTACAGTTTCATTGTACAAGAGAAAAAAAAGCCTCAAGGTTTTGAAAAGCCACAGTTTAACTGTGGTTTAACTGTAGAAGTACTTTTAACCTGCTTTATTTGATCAGTAGAAAATCCCTTTATAAACTCTTTTATTTAATTTATCTTAATATGTAATAAACTCTTCAGTTACTGAGTAATTGAGAATCAAACTAGCTTGATCCAGTTTAACTAGGTCCATTCAGAACCTAATTTAGGGCTTGATTAAATGGTGCTAATGTAAAGTTAAATAAACTAAATGCCAGTAAAAGTTGTTTTAGGAATTGCCACTCCTGCTGAAGGGTAAGGAGTTTAAAACAAATTCATTTAATTTACTTTAAAAGTTACTAAGATAAACTATTCTAAGTACTTCTGTGCAGGAAAACTTGCAGAGCTATGACAATGGACTCTGGAAAACTGCTGCTTAGTATAAGTACATGAGTGAAGCACAGAAACAAAAAGCGACTAAACCTTGCACCTTTTATAAACAAAAATCAAAATACAACACTTTTCCCCTTTCCCCTCAGGGGAGTGAAAAATACCATTTTGCCTACGTTTTCTCAGTTTTCTTGCCATTGCGGCTACAGTGGTGGCTCTAGCAGTGGGAACACTGGTCATGATACAACTGTGCCAGCAGAAAAAAGCTGGGCTCAATCTGAGTCCTGACGAGTGAGGTGGAATCCAGCAAATAATGTGGCTTCAAACCAATCGTTCTTGTAGTGTCAGGAGTTTCGCAGCACGAGTAATTTCACAGATACATTCTCCATAGAGGGCTATATGAGCAGAGAATGTATTTTGCAGGGATCTGATCACACTAAAAATTCCCTGAAAGGCATATCCCAGAGTCTCTGGTGCTGGAGCTGCAGGTGTCGAAGCTCATCCCACTCCTGAGAAGAGGGATGTATGCGGCAGAGCTCTGTCCCCTACTGGGCAAGCGAGATGCTCCTTCACAGCTTTTGCATGAAGAAACTCCTTCCAGTGAAACTGGGAAGGATTTATTTGAATATGAATGTATAATTCACATTCCTTGATCATGTCCCCCTCACCATGGCCACCAACAGGCCCAAATCAATTATACAGTTCATCTGAGTAGTTATGGGGAACTTAATGAGAAAATTTTATTCCATTTTTTGTTTTTTTTCCTTTTTCATGTGCATTTTGAAAAGATGTTAGACACTTGCTTTCCTTTTTCCCAGGACAGACCTCATTTCAGTTAAAGTCATTGTCTTCAAAGACAGCAGAGCACTGTGAATTCACAGTTTTCAAAGTCACATGAAGAGGTCTGCTGATTGCTCGGAGCCTGGGACTGCCTGAAGGATTCATCCCAAGATCTGAAAAGCCAAAGAGATACCAACAACCTTAAAGGCATAATGCTGCTTGTCAGACTGGTGCATTTGTCTCCCAAAGGGATATTTCATCCTTTAGCAAAACTGTACAGAACTTGTACATGAGGCAGGAGAAGCTGTATGAGAAAGACTGTGGTCCAGAGGACACCATAGCAGCAGGAGCTCTGCTCCCAGGCAGGCACTGGTCACTCCCTCTGTGGCTCCTGCTTGATGGGCCTGCCGAGGACCTGTGCCTAAAAGCAAGATTTTCGTGGCATTCCATTGACTTGGATGCATCACTGACTGCTTTGTGACTGCACACTTTACCAGATTTAATTCCTGTTCCCTTCCCACCACTTTGGCCTTGTCCGTTTTAAGAGAATCTCATATTTACCTTCTATATCCCTTAGAAAGAAGCCATCTACATAGCTCCTGCGATGCTGTAGACCTGGAAGGAATGGACCATGAGGTGATCTCCGGTCTGTGCAACACCATGGGGGATTTGTATTGAGTGAATATTCATGACACGTCTTATGAGTATCCCCTTAGCATGAAGTTGAGCTTCCAAAGGTCAGACCCACAGCCTACAGTCTAGGGGACTTTGGATCTGTATTTAGCTCTGTTTTAGACAGAAGGATATACCACACTCTTCAGTACTGGGGCTTAAATCATAACTGTTTGCTTACATCGGAGGCATCAGGGATACACCGATGTGGGAACTCTCTTAAAAAATCCACACAGAAGTGTGATGCCAATACACGACTCCTGCCCACAGGTGGCACACTGTCATGAGCCCTGGCTGCTTGCTAAGCCCTCTCATGAATGAGATCTCCTTCAGTTATGAGAAAAATGTTAGCTTTGCTGCTCCTTGAGGAGTGACCTTTCCTTGAGGGTCTGCAGATCTACAGAGTGGAATAAACTGAGCAAGACTCCTGGAAAGTACTGTCTATTCCAGAACAAAACTCCAGTGTGCTGGGCCTGACCCTACTCATATCTTCTGTGCAAGCACAAAAGGTTTTAATGTTATTTTGACAGATGGTGTCATGTCTGTTTCCACTCAAAAGCCAAGGGAGCATCTCTGTTTGGATTTGTGTCAGTAGTCCTATTTCTGGGTATTATTTACATCTCCTGAAATAAAACAGTCACAGTTCCTTGGATATATTTGAAGGACTTCAATAGTTTATGGCCAAAACCTCCCTGAGATTTCCTACCATAAACATCTCAGTACCAAAATGGAACACAATAGAGCAATCCCAGAGAATGTCCCTGTGTACTTCAGAACAATCACCAGCCTGGCAAGAGACACTGACCTCCCAAGTCATGAAGCTGTGATGCAGCTGGGCATGTGATTTCCCTGGCAATGAGCACACTCTGCACTATCTGTGAGAGATCCTTTAAGAAAATGACTGGACAGATCTGCTAAAAAAAAAAAAAAAAAAAGCAGAAATATTTTTGATGTCATAACCTACAGAGCAAAGCTTTGTTCAAAGAGCCTGTTACTTGCTCTCAGGTCAGATGCTTCTCATGTGATGCAGCTAGGAAAAAACACGTGAAAAGGCATTCTGACTGAAAGCTGTATGGAAGTAACGCTCATGGATGGAGAGACCAAAACAACCATTTGTCCTCCTATTACCCACTTCAGGCTACAGAAGAGGAACACAAACAAAGACAGATTTTTGCCTCATGCTACAAAGGAGGCAGGCAGGATATGCATTCTAAGAAAGACAGCTGGATTTCACATACCCATGTTCTTGTGCTTCCATGAAGGCTGAAGTCATGAATTTTTTTCCTAAAACCCTTTGCTAGGTTGCACAAGACCTCTACCTCTTTGCATTTGTCCATCAGGGTGAGAGCAAAAAGGGAGGATCTAGTGACAATGTGGAAAGAAGCAAGGAATTTGTTTGTCTCTAAATTTTAGTCTAGAGTTGGCAGATGTGAGCCCTTCATACAGCAGAGCAGCACTTTTGAGAGATACAAAAAGCTGCAAGTTTAGGTTCTAAAGCTGCTGATAAAGGGCAACTGGACTTGTAAAACCAGTTTCCATCCCTTCAGCCCCTAGAACAATTTCCCTATCTCCTGCACAGATCTATGGCAGGCTCAGCTGGACTGACAGCTGCTAGTGAGGTGAAGAGCAGCACAATTCAAACTGTCAATGCTTTGGCTTTAAAGTTGTAAAATGTTTTAAAATAGATAAATATTTTTACTATTATCCCAAATTTCTGCATAAGACACTTCTGCTCCATGTAAAAGTAAAGGGGAATGATTGTTAGTTGTGAAAAACCTGACTGCAGCCAAAATTATTCTTTCCCCTAATGTTAAACTTAACAAAGTAGCTGAGCATAAAATATGTGAAGGATTCATCCATCAGAAAAATTCCCATTAAAAATATCTCCAGCTGGATCAAGTGTCCAGTGAAAAGGAACTCAAGCACTCAGCACAAAGACCAAAGGTAGACACAGCCTTTGAGGGAAACCTTTTAGAAAGAGCTCTGATAATGAAGAGCTCTTGGCTAGTGAACAACAGCCAAGCACAGAGTTTTTCAGTTTTTCCAGACTGACTTTGCCTTGGCAAAGCCCAGCTGGCCATGCTGGGATAGGCAGCTCTCCAGGACTCTGAAGAATTTCCCATGTAACTTAGTTCTGTGTGCAGTGTTCAAAATAAGAATTACAGATACAAGGAAGGTGTATCACTTGTCACTGATGTTGTGCAGTGAATTTGGGAGAAAGAATGTGATGGCCAATTTGGAAGGCCAAAATTGAATTCCAAATACCATTTGGAATCTGCAAAAGATTCCATTTTGTCTAATGATTTATAGTGGGGCAGTTCACACATTTGTACCTCATGTCTCCTTCATTACCATCTTATTCTTCATTCCTTCTGTATACAGAATCATCATGGGGGGCATGGAGCAAAGAGGAGTGTGAATCTCCCTATGTCTGTGCCTGAGGTTGTTCCTGAAATGACAGCAGCAGCAGAGGGAAATTGCCATGACTGCAGTTCGTGTCTCTGCCCCCACAGATGATGAGCAAGTGCTACAGAGCTGCCAGAATCTTAATTTCACTTGACTGCTGCTTGATAAAGCAATGGAAACACAGGCAGGAGTGGTTTTCTTCTTACTAAAGAGCAATTTCATCTATCTACTGGATTATCTTGCTTACTATCATGCTGGGTTTTTTTCTTTTAATTTTAAACAAAACCGCTTACAGTCTGAAGATACAAACTGCAAACAGTGTGAAATTGTAATTTTCCTTATTCATCCCTCTTATCTATAAACTGAGCAGGGGTCAGACAATTCCAGCGGAACTATTTTTTGGCCATTTCCTCTGGTTTCTCTGTTTACTCCTCCACACTTTTATCTTATCATTTATTATTCCTTTTATTTCCATCAGGATATACATGCTTGCATATTTTATTTACTGAAGGGATAAGCTGATAAACATTTAAGCCTTCTGATACTTGAAAGAGGTCTACAAGAAAAGACAGAAATGGACTTGTTACAAGAGCATTTAGAGACAAGACAAGGGCGTATGGATTCAGACTGTAATAGAGTAGGTTTCGATTATGTATTAGATATTAGGAGAAAGTTCCGTACTGTGAGGGTGGCGAGGCGCTGGCACAGGTTGCCCAGAGAAGCTGTGGATGCCCCATCCCCAGAAAGTGTTCAGGGACATACTGGACGGAGCCTTGAGCAACATGGTTTAGTGGAAGGCTCCAAGCCATGCAAGGGTTGGAACTGGATAACATTCACAGCCCCTTCCAACTCCAGCCCTTCTGGGACTCCGTGTGACTCGAGGTTCGAAAACGGCCCACACCCGCCCCACCATGGCGGCAGAGCCACCGCCTCACAGGCCGCCACCGGGCACTGGTTGGCCGGGGACAATCGCCTTCCTATTGACCGATGCTCTTCCCGTTCTTCTCTTCTATTGGAGGAGAGCGGTCAATAGGCGGGGACATCCGCTGAACGACGGCTGCGGCGACGAATGGGCGGGCGCGGCCGTCCCTCCCGGCCGGCGCTGGGGCGGGAGCCAATGGGAGCGGCGGGGAGCGCGTGCGGTGCCGGGAGCAGGTAAACAGCGGGGCCGGCCGGGGCGCGGGACCAGGAGGCGGGATGGGGATGCGGATGCGGGATTGGGATCGGGATCTTCTGCGGGCGGGATGTTGCGGCCTATGGAGGGGGCGGGACGGGCCGGGCATGGCCTGGCCAGCCGCCGGCATTCGCGCGGGATCTCGGGATCGCCGCGCTCCCAAAGCTGCCTGTATCTCTGTGTGTGTATATACGTACATATGTATATTCTTATATATTAAAAATACATATTTCCATGTGCATTTGCGTATGTACGTGTATTCAATATCTCTATACCTATTTCTCCTGGGCGGTGGCGGCGTATCCCGGCTTTCATTTGGAAGCGCCTCCGGCATACCTCCAGAGGCAGCCAGGTTTTTTAAGCGTTCAGAAGGGCAGCTGGGGAGTAAGAACATCTTCATGGGAGCAAGGTCTCCTCTGGCCTCCTGCAAAATCTCTGCCTGGCGGGTTGGGGCTTGTGGTTTTTGGTTGATTTTTTTTTTTTTTTTGNTAATGTTTGTTGTCGGTGTCTCGGGCCGGGCTGGCCACGCACCTTGGATGCACAGGGAAGCAGTCCCAGCCCCGCTGTGTACCTATGTCCCCTTCCGGGCCCAGGGGAGAGCAGCCACTCGGCTAGAACACAGCCCCAGCACAGGAACTCAGCCCCAACACAGGTGTCCTTGAGTGACCCCGAAGTGTCACCTCCAGCCCCTGCTGGCTCTGATGCCCTCAGCAGTATTGGGACAAATGTGAGTTGCTGCTCCCTCATGTGAAGTGTGAGTCGGGCTTTGAGGTTTTACTTGTGTGAGTAGTTCTGCAGGGCTGTGGTGCCTTTATGCTGTGACAAGGAGTTGGCTGATAGAGTATTTGGGCTCAGTGCTGGCAGAATAATCCTTCTGAGCCTCTTGGAGAGGGTCTGATTTCAGCTCTACTGACAGAATCACCCTTGTGCCTTTTTTGTGGGACAAGAGAAAGCAGTGCTAATTCAGCCAGAATGTGGAAAGAAAGCTACAAATCTGTACAACTTCCCATAGCATCATGTGTTTTGTTATTTTTGTGTTCTGGGGCTGAAAGTGAGTGGTATTTGCACTC
This sequence comes from Irena cyanogastra, assembly GCA_013397155.1. NCBI lineage: Eukaryota > Metazoa > Chordata > Aves > Passeriformes > Irenidae > Irena > Irena cyanogastra. The sequence continues at coordinate 153,417 of VWZV01014344.1, forward strand.
TGAGATGGTGTGTTCCAAGTCCCCTGTCATTTTAGCAGCATGCCCATTCTGACTTTATTTATTGGCAAGAACATGGAAATCTTTCCTCCTGATTTTGGCCTCACCACTTCTGATTTCTTAAAAGTTTATTTCTTTCTCTTCATAGTTACCAACAGCAGTGGTTGCTGCAGCCAAAACTTAGGAGAACATCAGGCTGTTAGTATCATCCCAAAGCTTTCTCTTGACCTAAATATAGCAAAGAAAGTATGTTTCTTAATCAAATTGCTAAAGAAGAGAACAATATGGATAAGAAGGAGTTTTAACTCTCAAGTGGATAATTAAGTATTCTGCCAGGCTATAGCAGCTGTTCTGTGCTGTATAGTGGTATTATTTGTGATGGATGAAATGCAAAGCAAAGGATTTAGATTGTTTGCAGCATGAAAATAAAAGGCAAACTGAGGGTAGATCTTAATGTTAGTGAACTGGCCCAGTTTAATCAAAATCCATAAAGCTGATTTTTTGCAATTGAGGAAAGAAATCTCTTGCATGAAGGACACCTGGAAAGAGAATCGGTGACTCCTGCTTCCCTTCAGGATTCACAAGACTGCTGTAAAGCAGGAGTAATTGTATTCTCAGCTCCCCTAAGAAGCCCTTACTACTGGCCTACTTTTTGTCTCCTTTCATTTTTGCCATACAGTTTTGAGAGCTGGGTCATTTTGCTCTTAAGCATTGTATGATTTTTTTGAATGGGACCTGATGGTTTGAGAGGCAGAGAGGAGAACCTTGCCTGATAGAACTTAGTGCTTCAGTTTGATAATGGACTGGCACGTTGTTTAATGTATTTGGTAGATCATGCTCTAATGCTTTCTGTGAATACAGATACAGCTTACATTTATCTCCGTGCTTCATGTTTTCCATTCCTGAGCTGTTCTTCTCCCTTTTTCATCTCAGCCTAGAAAAACAGTCAATTGCACAGATGTATTTGCTGTCATGAGCACAAGCAGGAAAGAAGGTTCCCTTGCTTTCCATTATGGTGTATGCAGCATCCTTTTGGCAGGCAGAAATCATTTCCACAAGGCCTTTTTCCTTAGTTTAGGTAGCGAAATGAGACCAGAAAACAGTGTGGCTTTGTAACACCCCTGTCTTAGCTGCCTCGTGCTCTGTGGCTCTCTTTTTGTTTGTCAGGCAAGTCCCTGGCTTTCTGTTCTTTCCCTCTGCTCAGCCCAAAGGGTGCTGTCATACTGGATATGGGTGTGAGAGTGACCAGGCTGGTCCTTCCTCTGCTGGAGGACAGATTGCTCAAACCACAGCTCTCTCAGACAGCCAGTACAGCCTTGGTGCCAGTTCAAAGTGCACCTCTGATGAATAAATAGTGGCATTAGACAAAATCTCTGCTGGGTCTGTGGTGGGGCAGAGGGGGAGAACCAGTGTTCCTGCCCCTGTAAACCATGTATTCAAGGCCTCTGCTTAGGTAGAGCCACAAAGCGACACTGCCAAGGGTTTTGCAGACTTGAGGTGAGGGTGGGCTGCTTGTCTGGCAGTGAGCAGAGGGCTTGTTGCCTTAAGGCTCAATCCTACTGGAAGGGGGATGCACAGGGCTCTATATTCCTGGTGTGGGCACTGCCACTGGGGCTGCTCCCATAGTCACTCCTGGGGCCAGCCCTGCTGGAACCTCGCTCTGTGACAGCAAAGGGAAACTGGTGCCTCACTGTCTTTTCAAAAGCAAGACACAGCTGATGAGCACCTGGTGTTGGCACCAGAGAGTTGGAGGGTGGTGAGACTACCCCTTTGGCAGGACAGTTTAGATCAATCGAGGGCAGCTATGACTTTGGTGTCTGCCATAGGAGCTCCTGTAAAGTCTTTCCTTGAGGTGTGTTTGTGTCAACTCTCACTGGAACCATGGCTATGTAAACAAGGGACAGTGAAGCTGTGTTCAGGTCTGAATCCGCTTGCTGACCAGAAGTATCATGGCACCTTTGCATGTCCATATCCTTGTTGGGGGAGCATAGGAGAAAATGTCCTTAAAATTGGCTGATATTAATATTTCAACATGAATTTATTTCTTCCCATGTGACTGTGAAGGTTAGTAATTGGCACAGTGGTTTTGCTATTGGTTTAACTCCTCCAGTGGGCGTAACTAGGGTATTGAAAGTAGGCTAACTGGCTGTCCCTTCAAAGTCCTCTGCAGAATTTTTCTCTTTATGTAGCAAAAATGATTTCTTAAATAATGTGAGAAAAAGTTCTTCTGTATTTTTATTGGGTTGTCCAAACCTAAATATTGGTCCCAAACTATCAGTGAGTAAAGCTTTATTTATTTCCTCCCTAGTCTCTGACATGAGCAGAAGGTTTTGGGAGTTATTTAAATCCCATAGGTCACAGATCCCTGTTCCTTATCCAGAAGTATGTCATGATTGAATGACTATGGATCCAACTTCTTTAAAGACCTAAATCCTATAACTGGAGCAGAGTTTAGTGTCCCAGCTGTAAATTATGGACCCTCAGGTGCTCAGTCAAAAGAGTATGTTAAGCATCCAGAGAGGAGATCTTGGTCTATGTAAGAAACAAGCACACAAGTGTTAAGCAGCTCACTTGCTAAGAACATAGGATTATAATGAAGCTGATAGGCCTGGTGTGAGGGTTAGCCCTGCTTCTGTTTCCCATAACTGTACCACTTTTATCACCAAAGGAGGAACAAAATGATATGAAAAACCAAGAGAAGCCAGAGGAGGAGGAGATGTCTGAAAAATGTTTCACTTGGGTGGATTGAGTTGATGTTCTAAAATTTCCTGAAGGTGCAGATGTGCTGAGGAGGCTGTGAAAGAAAGGGGGGCGGGGTGTCTCCTATTCCTCCCTCTTTCCTTCCTCCATAGTGAATTTCAGTTTCTTTAGTGAGAAGCAAGAATATCTCACGGATCTTCAAAGTATCCACTCTGACATCAGGGTGTGCTGGTTGGGCTGTGAATGTATGATTCAGATTTAAGTGACTGTGTCCAAATCACGTGGCTTCTTCAGCTTCCTCTTCTATTTCCTGAGACACGAGAGTTTGGGTAAGGTTCTGTAGAGGAGAGTTGTACTGGTAGATATAACTGCTGACAATGCATTAGAGGTATGATTTTGCTTGTGGACAAGTGGCTGAGTATTAGAAAGTGATTAATTACTTGCTTTGTTAAGCTGACTTAATAAATGCTAAAAGGAATTTTCCTATTAGTTGTATTTATAGCTTCCTGAAATCCCAATTTTAAGGCTGTTCTGCAGTATTCAGGGCAGTGTACCTTCTCCCTCTGGTGCCTAGAAAGAAGAGCTGTTCCTTTCCTTTCTGTACTCTATCACTGTTTTGCCTGCTTTTCTGCATAGCAGTAGGTGAAAAGAGGCCAAGCATTTCTATTCCCCACATTTATTCTCTGTGTTTTTGCCAACCAAGTAGTTTTGTTTTTAATCACAAGCCAGCATAAGGAAAAACCACAAGTGGCTCTCCTAAGGAGACAGGTGTTTCCCTTGCTATGCCAACCTCTTCATCGGCACAGAGAAGCACTGCTAATAAAATTCATCTGTTTAATAAACAGTCATAAGACAGCATGTAGCTCCTGATTAGTGCCTTATGTAAAGCTGAGGCTCCAGGTTACTAAGAAACTTCTGCTCCTTGCTGATGCTCATGGGAGTGTTGTGTAAGAGCTGAGCTTTCTGACAGGCAGCCAGTGTGTGAGGTGAAGCTGTCTAGCCCTGCCAAACAAACACTGAGCGCTGAGAAACCTCCCCTCTCCCATCAATACACCTTACCTCCTTGTGGTACTGGTAAGGTGTACTGATGGGAGAGGGGAAATAGAGGCAGCAAGTGTGAAAGCTGTGGTAAAGAAAAAGTAAGTTTCTTTAGTGCTGCATTTTGCTGATATCCGTTCCTGCAGCAGTTCCAGTGACTTTAACTGAACGGGTTGTCATGCCTGGGTGAGGGCAGGATAAATCTGCTGTTGAGAGGAGATGGAGCTACATGGTGTGCTAAAGCCTCCCTGCTGAAATCTGCTGAGTCCTCTTCAGACTTTCAGTTATTTGCAGTGTGGTGTTCACTATTTTCTTTCCTTCTGCTCTGCTTGTCTCCACAGCCTTGGGTAGTGCTTGGCTGTGCCCTCCTGAGTGCTCCCTTGGAAAGCGGCAATGATCACATTCATGAACAATTCGGACAGTGAGGAGGAGCCCTGCAATGAGAGAACATCCCTGATGTCTGCAGAGAGCCCTCCAGTACCCTCCTACCAGGACAGCCTGCAAGCCTCAGAAGCAGGGGAAGCACACGCACACAGGGTAGGTGTGTGTCCCTCATGGGGAACAAGGACATGGGTGTGGTGACAGAAGTAGTATTGCTACCCCTCAACCCCTCCTACCAGACTGGATTCTAGGATTGACTTTGGTGTTGTTTTACTGGTGTCACTCAGCCAGCACGGCACTGCCTGTTGCCATTTCCTCCATTCTTTTTCCCTGTTTTTATCTTCATATATACTCCTCCCTTTTCCTTCCTTTTAGTAAAGATACAGGCTTTTAATCAGGACCTGATGCATATATGACTATTGCAGGACATCCTTTTTAGCCTTCTTGTTTTGCCAGACACCCTTTGTCTGCTCTGGTCAGATGCAGCTAATGTTAGAACAGAATCTAGTGCAGGTCTCAGCAAAGCAGCAGGATAAAGCAAGCACAGTGTCATTGGGAGAGGAGGAACATGTCAAGCATTTATCACCTCAGATGACATTTTTTCTAGCTAGATCTGAGCATCTTGGCCTTCATGTTCATGTGTCTGTCTATATATTTGCATTTGAAGAGATCCTTAGATACTCATAGCATTGGTTTAAAAACTCTATTGCAACCTGTATGCAATGGAATTTAATGGAATTTCTAATTGTACGGTTCAGTTGGTACCTTTCTATTAGGACTCAGCTGCTAAGCTGTTGTGGCCTACTGCAGCCTTGTGAGCTATGATGGAATCAAGCTTTGAACACCAAGAAAAGAAGCATCTTATTTCTTTTCAGAAGAGGCGAGCAGGCAGGAGCCGCGGCCCGAACAATATCGCTGGTGGAGAAATGTCTGGCTCAGGTGTTCCGGTGAGAGAAAGCGCCTTGGAAAATGAAGAGGAGGAACTGACTCTGAAATATGGAGCAAAGCATGTAATCATGCTCTTTGTGCCTGTCACCCTTTGTATGATTGTTGTCGTCGCCACCATAAAGTCAGTGCGCTTCTATACGGAGAAAAACGGGCAGCTGTAAGTGGGGTCTGCAAACAGCCTGAGTATGTGGGACCCCCTGCTCCACACACACACGCTCTGTGCATGCAGAGTGCTTCCTTGGCAGGCTGGGAGAACCTTTACACAGGTAAAGGTGGCTGTAGAATCATAGAGAGCTTACTAAAGTACGCTATGTTCACATGTGTAAGTTTTTCCTATACCTGCATTACACTGATCCGTTAGCACAGTCATTTAGGGTGCCCTGAGTGAGGCCTGTGAGCAGCCTAATAATGAAGCTGCTTCATTCTGCAGCATAAAAGGCCCAGGCTGAATTCCTAGGCTGTTCACTCGCTAGCCTGCAGCAATCAGGGAATAGCATGTTCATTTGGATGAGTGTCTCATTTCGTGGTGATACTTCTGGTTCCTAAAGACTCATGGTGTGGATACATAATTCCATCCAGCTCCTGCTGACAGTGCCTCACTCCTGGGGCCTATCTCCTTGGGCTATAACTGTGCTTCACATATGGGGTGGAGAAAGGGGGACTGTGGTCACTTGAATTGAATCAAAGGAAACAAAACGGGGGAAGGGATGTAGGGTGGTGAGAAGGGATAAAAGACTCCAAGACTCTCCTACCAAGTGTGGAAAGAAAGGGTGTCCCCCATTTCAGAACAGCATCTGGGAAGCTAGCTGCTCTGTAAGAACATGCTTTTGATAGAGACCACTAATCTTTAGTTGATAATTAACTTGAGCCCAGCCGACATCTCAATGTTTGCTGTCCTTGACAGTCCTACCTCCCTTTCTTTCCCACACACAGAGAGGTCTGGTTTTATCTGGGACAGACAGCTGGAAGAGAATATCTATACTTTATATGGTTTTTGCTTTATCCTGCAGGATCTACACCCCTTTCAGTGAGGACACCCCATCTGTGGGCCAGCGTCTCTTGAACTCGGTGTTGAACACCATTGTAATGATCAGTGTCATCATTGTAATGACCATGTTCCTAGTGCTGCTCTATAAATATCGCTGCTACAAGGTAAAGCAGTCATGCCAGAGCCTTTTCCACCTCTGTGCTGTGAGCCTGGGATCAAATGGGCCTTGCATGGCAGTGAGAAACACACACACTGGCTCATCCTCATCTTGGGCACAGCTGGAATCATACTGTGCAGAAGTCTTTGTCAGTAGTGATGGAGCTGTGGCTCTGAATAGGCTTTGCTATGATTTTGTCACTAATGTCAGGCCCTTACAAACAAGGTCTGCTACTTTGTGTTAGTCAGGTTTGAGTTTTCTGCATCTGATCCAAATGTTTTGCCATTTGCCATTTATGGACGAAGTTGTACCATTTACTGTGAATGTCTTCTATTAAGACATTTCAGACAAGCTTTGTGGGATTCCAGCCTGGGGAAGCTCTGGTAGAAGAGCATGAGGCTTGGAGAGAAAGGCACATTCAGGTTCTATGGTGCTCAGGGAGTGAGCACCATATGTGGTACCAGCCCAGCATTTGAACTCTGTCCATTCCTGCTTTTTAAACTTGTCCCGAAGACAGAGTTTATTTTACAGCCTTGGGCAAACCCCTCCTCCTTCCTAGCAAACAGAAAGAATATGCTCACCTGTATGAGCTAGCAGCCAGTATGAATACACATGGAAATGCTTAAGCTAGAGACTGAAAAAAACCCCAACCAACTAAAACCCTAAGAGACAGAATAAAAAATGAAAGTGAGAGAACTGGGAGGAACTGGCTGTCCCTCTTCCTTCACTGACCATTGGCAAGGCAGGGTCTTCAGACACTGGAAGAGGAGCGCCAAGGAGACTATTGGGCTGCAGTTCTGTGACCTATGCAGGGGTACCAGCCCCTACAATCACTGTCTCTTCTTGCCCTTGATAGTTCATCCATGGCTGGCTGATCCTGTCCTCCTTGATGCTGCTCTTCCTCTTTACCTACATATACCTCGGGTAAGTAGGAACGGTGCAGGTAACCTGGCAGTTCAGTGCTCCTTCACCCCTTTGCTGAGAATTCCCACTTTGAACAAGAAAAGGAATGTCTCCTCTTCTCCAAATGGACATTTAAGTGTTGTTAGGAGAAGATAGCTTTCTTTTTTAAAAAGTGGAAAAGAAGATCTTTACTAGTCAATGCTTGGTTTTATAAAAGTTGCTGGAAAGCGATACTGTGAGCATGAAATGAACAGGCTGAATCTTGTGGTACAGAGGTTCTGGATTATACATTGAAAAGCATGAGGAAAGGCACTTTATGTGCCAGGTTACTTCTCTGTGTCTTTTTTCTTAGACAGCATTGTTTCAAGCTCATTCTCTTATCTTTCAGCTCAGGTGAAAGGAAACTTTTAACTTGTGGGTGACATTTGTTAAGACATTTTCATTTTTAACTGTGAGCATATTGCACCTGGTGAGATGACACTGACAGGATTTCTTTGCTGTAGACAGTCATGTAGCCACAGGCCTATGCTCTTTTAAGACTTGAAATCCTGCCTCCTGAAACCCTTGGAATTGTTGTTGAACTGAGGACTAAGGCAGTGTAGTGCTGGTCTGTAACACAGCACATCCATCTCATGCAGGAGGAACAGAGCTCAGAGCAGCAAGTAGCCAAAGGGCAGGTTCCCCTTTCATGATGAGAGTAGCTCTATTCTGCTTCCTCCTGGTGTAGTTGGGGGCTTTTTTGTTAAACTGCAGCCAGTGGGATGCTTTGCATGTCACTTGCTTTCACTGCTTAGCTAAATTTTCTTGTGGTATTCCAGTGAAATATTGAAGACATACAATCTGGCCATGGATTATCCCACCTTGTTCATAGTCATCTGGAATTTTGGAGCTGTTGGAATGATTTGCATCCACTGGAAAGGTCCCCTGCAGCTCCAGCAAGCTTATCTCATTATGATCAGTGCTCTAATGGCATTGGTGTTCATTAAATATCTACCTGAGTGGTCAGCATGGGTGATTCTAGGTGCAATCTCCATCTATGGTAAGTCTGGGTTGTGACTCTCAAGGTGTGGCTCCTGGAGAGGTTATTCTGTGGCAGTCTCAGGACTCTGTATGTCCTAAAATAAACCAACATTTTGGTGCTAAAAGCTTTAGGAAGTGCCAGATGGGCAATTAATTTGACTCCCTGCCTTGTCTCTTGCTAATTGTCCGTGTAGGTAGTGTACCTCAACCAGGTCTTTCAAAGTGGGTCAATAAGTCAGGGAGGGACTAAACCTCACCTAACTGCATGGCAGGGGCGGTTGGATTTTTATCAGTAGCAAACCTGACAGTCTTGCAGGTTTTGTTTATTTTTATCAAGAGATCATGGATTTTGGTATGAGTTATAAGTTTCAAGAGAACCTGCAGAACAAGAGGGAGGAGATCTGATGGAGGAGAGAGGGTAGGCAAAGAGGTACTGGACTGAAGGCCTTCATAGCCAGTGTACATAGTGATGGACTGTGGAACGTGAACAAAGCACCTTCACTCCTCCTCTAATTTAACATCTCAGTGAAATGCTGCTGTCTGCTTTCAAAGAACTCGTGGTATTCTCAAGGGGCTTTTTATAGGATTAGTACAGTGAAAACTCTTGTTATTACATTAAGGCTTGGAGATGGTATTTTAAGTGAACAACACTTTCAGGGACTTAGAACAGCTAGAGTTATGCAAAGTGGTGGGAAGTGCCATTCAGGAAATAATCTGGTTTATATGGATAGATGTAAATTTGAGGGGAGAATATCTTCTTAAATATAAAGAATATAAAATATGCATGACAGTTCAAGATGACATCGGTCCTTTTCTTTCTGCAGATCTGATGGCTGTTCTCTGTCCCAAGGGGCCACTGAGAATGCTGGTAGAAACTGCACAGGAGAGAAATGAGCCCATTTTCCCTGCATTAATATATTCCTGTGAGTAAGACTACAATGTTAATGTTTTTAGCCAGATGAAACTCTATAAAACTCTTTCTGTGTCAAAGCAAGAGCACTGTATTAGCTACTTTCTTGCCTTAAGAGTGGTGCACAATTATGTTCTGGAACAGACCACTTATAGAAGGCCTTGTTTATCAGTTACAATGTTGCTAACTCTAAATAGCCAAAGGGAGCCCACATTTACCTTGTGAAGCTGGATGTTCAGAAACAGGTTTATCCTTTCATGAGCATAGTGCAGAATATGCTTCTTTTTTTCTGCACACAAAACCCTGTGTGAAATGGGCAGTGTTTACCAAGTTCTGTGATGAGGTGATGCTCACTCAGTACATTTATTCACTGTGTGTATGCTTTACAGACACACTGTAAACATGTGATGAGGCTCCATGCTTCCTGCACCCCCCTTGCCTTCTGTACTGTACAGATGGCAGTGCTTAGAATATATTTGCTTTATTGTTCATTGTTTGGCTCCTCACTTTGCAAAGGGCTCCATTCAAGTACTGCTCTGCAAACAGAATAATCTCTTCCCTGGGTTTCTTGGGCTGTTTAACTACCATGGTGTCTGGTGCCCTTGTCCAGGGGTATCCATGTGCCTAAGATAAGACTGTTGGAAGGCTGAAGACTCAACACTCATGGGACCTGAACTCAAGTGCTTCATGGACCTCAATGACTTTTTCATTACATGACTTGGAAGATGAAGGGTTATTCCCAAATGTTTGGTGCTAAGCTGAGGATGCCTACAACCTGACTGATTTTTTTTTTCTTCAAGCATTTAATGTTACATAAATGCTTTTATGTGTTCCAAGTGGAGTCTCAGTTCACCTCAGCTGCCTTCCATTTTACAGGAGATTCTGTTACGCTGGCCTGAGACAATCTAGATGAAATCTTTCACGTGCTTTAGTGAACAAACAAGAGCTTCCCTAAAGGAGAATGCAGTTCAGCAAATAATACATACTGAAGAAAAAGTTCTTGTGCAGAGTGTCAGTGTCTCCATTGCAAGACTATATTCTGTGGCTCCCTCTAGATGCAAAAAACATCACCTAGGCTGAGATCATAATGGAAAAGCAGGCATTGTGTTTGCCTTGGTTTATTTTGTTCAGCTTAGCTTCTATAAAATCATGAGACTGATGCACACTTAAATAAAAAGCTGAATTGAGTTCCCTTCCGCTGATTTTGGAATGGTTTGTATTCCTTTTCAATTTAGGGATCCCAAGAATAAACCCCCAAACATCAGTTGCTATTGGAACCAAAACAGAAATACGCAGTATTTTGACAGGATGGAACCACAGCAGGCAGAGAGAAAACTTGCATTCTGACAACTCCTGTAATCCCTCGCTTGTGTGCTGTACCTTTAGCAGAACATGAGTAAGCTGTGTTAGTTAACCTCTGGTTACCTTTTGTATTACCATCATTCCCTGGGAAATTGTTATCTTTGAAGAGAAGAGTGAGAAATCAGGAAGAAACCAAAGGAGTTGAGGACCCTAGTTCTGAAATTTTGCTTTCTTTAATCCACAGAGAAGATTATATTGACTCTTAGCTACTTGTGCTATGGGATTTTCTTAAAAACTGAATGAGTATATTGCCTTGGCTTTCTCTCACCTTGCTGTCTTAGTGCCTAGGGAAACCAACTGAGTGTTTTAGAAGCATTTACAGGGGCAAAGGTTTGTATTTTTAGGGACAGCTAAATACTTATTCCCTCTGAGCTACAGTGGCCACTGTTTTATGCAGCCGATTACTTTCTTTCTTCCAGCTGCTATGATGTGGACAGTTGGAATGGCAAAGCCAGACACAGCAGCAAGAGGACCAAGTCAGCAGATATGGGATGCAGGTTTGTTTGCATGCCCCTCTCCCATACAGAGCACTGTCCTACAGAAATAATGAATATCTTTGAGACTGAACGTAAACATAAGCCCCCAAATCCTGATGGATGAATTTTTTTTTAGTGTTGTGATTTGCAGAACTCAGTGATGTTCATAAACCTGCTGTTAGGACTGGCAGCAAAGATGAACAGACAGTGTAGGAAGCTCTAGTATTCAGGCTACTTTTATTAAAAAAAACCCCAAACAAACAACAAATCAAACAGAAGCATTGTTCAACTCAACATCTTTGGTGTACTGAAGTGAAAGCTGAAAGTGGTCTAGTGGGGGGTTATATTTTTCCATACTGGGGATGGCAAATTACAACATAGCCTCCTAAATATAATACTGATGAGCTGGTGAACTTCAGTGTTGCATTCAGACCAGTGCCATGAAGCACCTCTCGGTAAGTGCAATATGGCTCACCCTTCTAAAGAAAATAAATGTCTTCACCCTTGGATAAAGCCTTGTGTTAAGATAGTTACCCACCAGTAGCTTTTGTGATTCAAGTTTACATTTTACCTGGTTCTGCAGTAATTTGGGTGCCTTTGCTTTTATCTTCTTGTCCTGGTTTGAACAGACACGTGTCTGTTAAGGAAGGCAGGAGCCTCTCCTGAAGTGGGAAATGTAAACCCCCTCCCTCCTAATCGTTATAATTTTGAAATCAAGGGGCTCTCAGGCAAGGATATAGGAGCAGGAATAACAGATTTTTATTAGGGAAGAGGAAATAAAATAAAATAAAATAATAAAATGAACAATACAGTAATACAAAACAACACTGACAGAGTCAGAATACGACCTGACAGCCTGTTGGTAGCAGTCCAACTGAAGTAGTGGCTGCAGTCCTCTGGAGTGACAGATGTAGTTCTGTTGTAGCAGTGATCCTGGAGAATGGTGGAGGTTTCCTCTGGTAACCCAGTGGGAAAAGGCTGCTCCTCTGAGAAATCCAGTGGAGAAGGCTGCCCTAGTGTCCCACAGTCTCAGAATATATCCACGAAGCAGTGTGTGGCTCCTCCCCCTTGGGCAGAGCATCTCCCAATGGGATGATGGAATTTTATCAGTCATGGAATGACACTCAATGGCCCATTAACGGGAGATATTTCCCGGACGGAGGATCGATTTTGGAAGATATAAGAAAAACTGCCCAATTAACAGAACATTAACTGTCACACCTTTAACAGATGGCAAATAGAATATACACATTATCTTTTAATCCATGACACTTCTTGAGATGCAAATTAAACTGCACTTCTAATGAGACTGAATAAAATCTTACTTGTGGTTTTGGGAGGATTTCCTGTCTAGTCCTGTTGCACTTCAGAGATGACAGTACCTTTGAATGCTAAAGTAATAAATGTGTGCAAAGGTTTGATGACTGAACATGCTACTTATTATGAAGCAGCCGACATACAAAGGAATGGCAGGGACACAATCCCGCTGTGAAACAAGGCATAGAGCAGGCACAGACTACATGCTGAGGTGGAAGCTCTGTGTCCCAGATCACAGTCTGCCTGCACCTGCAGCAGCAGCAACCTGTCGAACTGACATGAACTGAAGAGTTTGTATGAGCTTCTGAAAAATAGTAACTGTCAGATAAAGTCAAATATCACAGACTGGCTGCTTCCAAAAGTACTGCCAAAGGCTCTGTCAGATGTGCTTTAACAGAGGGGGAAGAAGTTAAATTTGTGGACAATGAAATGTATCTGCTTTCTACATGTGAACAGTCAGCTCCAATGTCAGTGTGACTCAGGACTTCTCTCATAAATGGCAGTCCTCTTAGTCATGTATTTTTGTTGTATGACTGGTTAGGGAATACCAAACGTATAACACTGTGGGAAGGCACATTAACTTTAGTGGGTTTTCCATGATGCTGGCCTGTGAAGAGCAATATTAGGTCTGTGTATGCGCTCACTTGTTAAAGCCGTTGAGCTCCTGGGTGGCTGGCAGAGAAGCTGTGAACGTGCATGCATCCGACTGTTCCAAACACTAACACATGTTCCCCTCAAAGCCACTCAATGTCTCTGCTTAACTGGTCCTGATGGTCACACCTCCAAGAGACAAAGGGCTTACCTACTGCAAGGCAGCTTCATGGGACTGTGGATTTCATGGGCTAAAACATGTTATAAACATAGCTGTCTCTTCTGTGTGTGTTTTCTTTGTTTTGTTTTGTTTTTTGTTTTGTTTTGTTTTGTTTTTGTAATCCACTCTTGGCCTGTTTTTGTGGAACCAAGCTGAGGATGAGAGAGAACACCTCAGGAGCCCTTCACATGCAGAGTCTCAGATGTCAGAGACAAGGAGTCCTGTTCCAACCTGCCCCATCACTTCTTTGGAGGAGCTCGAGGAGGAGGAAAGTAAGGGAAGCTTTATACCATGTTTTCAGTGTAGTCAGAGCCTGACTCTTTGTGGTTAACACTCTGTTACCTAGTTTGGTCTAATCACAGCTAATTTGAATAGTTGTGCTTGCTGAGCAACAAAGATCTTGAGTCTGACTGTGTATTACCTCTTGCTGCTACAGAATCTGTTCTGGGATCATGGTTCCAGTGACATCTGTTGGCTACATGTACAATTTAAACAGTTCCTTCTCCCCCTTGACTCCTATTTCTCTCTGTCCTTGTGCTTCTTCAGCTAGTTCATTTGTAAAGCAGCCCAGGGAAGCACCTCAGAGAATGACGGAGAACAAAGCAATTAGTGGGAAGAGGGGCTGGAAGTCTCAGCCTCCTGAGGAATGTGTGGGTCCAGGTTGGTAGCCAGGACTAGGAACCTTGACCTGCACCCCAGGGGACAAGACTTTGATCAGGAGGAAGCAAAACAGAAGGCTAAGAATTAACACTTGTTTTCTTTTTCCATTTCTTTCAGGGGGTGTGAAGCTGGGCCTTGGAGACTTCATATTTTACAGTGTGCTTGTTGGGAAAGCAGCTGCCACAGCTAGTGGAGATTGGAATACCACACTGGCCTGCTTTGTAGCCATTCTCATAGTAAGTGAGCAGGTTTTAAAATCCTTGCCACACCCTGTTCAGCACAGAAGTGTTGCCAGATGTACCAGCAGCTGAGCACTGCTAAATCAGTGCAGGTTACCTGCTAGGTATTTAGGAGTACTCTGTCTCTAGGCTTTAGACAGCCACTGCAGCAGAATGATCCAGACTAATCAGAGCAGAGCCAAGCGTGGATATGGTGGGGGTGAAACAGCCCCAGGGAACTGCTGGTGTGTTTGCTTCAGCCTCAAGAGTCAATATTAGAAACTCCACATTGATTAGCAAGTTAAAAAAAAAAGGGTTTTTTAACTTTTTAAAGTTGAAAAGGTTAACTCTGTTACGCTAAGGGGAGCTGATAGATAAGAGGGTGAAGACCTATCTTATTCTACTATTTGAACTGGAAAAATGAAAAGGAAGGAGACTTAGATCCATGGAAATTATCAGTAAGGGCAGATGACTAACACACTGTAGCTGCTTAAGAGTTGGTCCTGACAGGTCTAAGGAAGACACACTGTTAAGCTTCCACCCGAGTGGAAAAAAATTACTATGCACTTGCTGTTTACCTCAACATCCTCATGGAAATTAACCAGAAAGACAACAGCAGGATTTTTAGAATGTAAAAGAAAATCGATTACTGTGTCCTTCTTGGGCCTCTATTTTCCTACTTCGATCCCAAGGACAGTGCGACTGTCACTTGTGAAGATTGTGCATCAAAAAGTGTGTGAACTAGAAATGATCTGCCTTCACTGGAGTCTGTTCAGTGTAGCTTTTTGACCCCACAGGTCAGAGAAACCCGTAGGATCACCAAGCTCCATATGCTGCAGTCCAGCACTACGGGGGGGATCTCTTTGCTGGGGGAAATGTTCTTGGTCATCTGTCTTGTGAGGCCAAATGCCCCGTTCTGTGTCCTTTTTGGTGCTGTTAAAGCTTGTTCTGTCTTCTTCTGCAGTTTCATAATCTTGCTGCTTTGTGGCTTTCTAGTTCCCAAAAATGTCTCCTCAGTTTCCCAGCAGTAAGCACATCTGAAAAGGGAGATGAGATTTAAAGAGCAGGTGTAGGCCAGATATGGTCCCTGAGAGAATAAGAACAGAACTGCAGGCTCAGGTATATTGTGAACAAGTTTGCAATCTAGAAACACTGATTAAAAAAAAATTAAGAAATCCTGTCTGCTGATCTTTAGCTAGTGGATATTTTTGGAGCCCAGTGTCTTTGAAATTTGTCATCATGGAGGAATTAAAAACAGCTCTCATGAGAGAAGGAATTACTATCTAGAGGTACTTAGCCACAGTATCTACTCAGAATATACAATAGCTTCCTCACATGCTCCAAAAAGCAGATCTTGGCCTGCTATCCAGGTAAAACCAAAACTCATCCATTGTAATAAGCAATCCAGTCAAAAGAACAGCAGTAAATACCTGATCTCATTTCGGTTTTGGGGTTTTTTTTTGTTTCTCTTTCTTTTTAACCCTAAGGGACCTTGTAAACTAGGAATGTGTTAAAAGTATTAGAAACCTTCAGTGGAATCTGTGCAGTTCACCAGGATTTAAGTGCTTTTGTCTCTTGGATCAGTACTTCATTCATAATGACACAGAACACGGAGTAAAGTAATGTGTAAAGAAGTTAACCTGTTGGGGTCAGCTATACCTCTGCATTTGCTGTTTATACCACTTTCTCAGCAGAGAGCTGTGCTCAAGCTTGCTGAGGAAAAACCTGGCCAACTCGTGTGAAAGATGAAGCTGTGGGCACATACATAGTCTGCTGCTGGTAGCTCAGGCAGTCTGCAGTGCTCTACAGTGCATGTAGATAATTATCAGTATGTTGGCTTGTTGGTGACAGACGTATTTCTGGTTGTCTTACTATTATCTCCTTGTGGTTTTTATTCTCTTCTTTCTGACAGGGTTTATGCCTAACACTTTTACTACTGGCTGTTTTTAAGAAAGCACTTCCTGCTCTTCCCATCTCCATCACCTTTGGCTTGATCTTCTACTTCTCGACAGACAACCTTGTGCGACCGTTCATGGACACCCTGGCCTCCCATCAGCTGTATATTTAGAAGAAGTGGGAGTTAGAGGATTCTTTTTCAAGCTTTGCTGTGAAGTATGATACAATGTTTGGAATAGGTCATAAAGTTTTTACACTTAGTGCCATATATTTGTAAGGAAAACACTAATTCCTTGACGTACCGTGTACTAAAAATCTAAGAGTTATGTGTTGAACTGAGATTTTTCACAAGACTCCTGGTGAAAAGTCTGGCTCCTTGCTGATGTCAGTGTTACTTTTATTTTATTTGATGTGCACAGTGGCTGTTGTGAGCACAGAAACCTGTATGTGGCATGGAACATTGGAGAGGTGAGGGGTCTGATCTTCCAGGAGCTAAGTAAGGTGTTTTAGCCCTGGAACTGCAGTCATCTTTTACCATACTCTAGAATTTCTAAGTCTTCACACGTTTGAAGTGTTGTGCAAACATGAGGTGCAAGTGATTGGGAAAGCACAGCTGGGAGCATGCACAGAGCAGCGTGTGAGCCATTAGAGAAGTGAGCCTGAACTTCTTACATTGGCTGCTGTGCACACAGCATCTGCTGAAATTGCCCCAAAGGTCAATTTATTCTGACCTTAGACATAGTGAGCCATGAGGGGTCCCACCATGTCAGTGGTGGGATGTTGGAACATCAGGCTCCTGGCTCTGAGCACATCTACCAGTGCAGCAAGCAGCTGATGAAGACAGGGCTGCCCCTTCCAGCACATCAGATCCTCAGCGTGTGGAAACAGATACTGCTCTGTCCTCCCAGTGTTTTATTTTTTAGGAAATAATTTTCTGGGTCATTACTACAATTCTGAAATGACCCTGAGGTGGAAATGACTGAACAACTCCAGTAAATCAGACTTGTAACTTACTACGTGTGTTTCTGGTCTCATTTCTGTGCATTGTTGTAACTACTCCAAAGGAGGATTTACCTTCCCTTTATTAAGAGGTGCTTTCTTACACTGACTGAGACTTGGTTTACCTAGGTTTTTTTACTGTTTAAAGATTATTTTTTTAATTAAAAATTTTAAAATAGCTATTTAATGTCAAAGGGACTCTTTTGGAAATATCCAGTCATAGTCTGTATAAAGTATTGGAGTGCAAACTTCCATCTGTTGTTACATTATTTTTAGGAATAGCTATACAACCTCAAGTGAGTCCATTAAGAAAATCACAGTGCTTGATACCAGTAAAAAATACATAGGACAGACTGAACCTTTATGTTTTGTCCACCATTGAAAATAATTTTATTTCTACTCTTTGAATCAGTTTTTCAGTAGTTGCCAAAGTTCTGTGATTTTTTTTCTTTTTCTTTTTACTTGTGTCTGTTACTCAAACAAGCTCAGTTTTTGACAGCTCATCAGTGTCAGTTAAGGTAACATTCAGTGAGAATTCACGAATAATGCAATGTCATTGAGAGATGCAGAATTTAATTTCTGGAAATACTTTTTAGCTAAGGCTTTGAATTACACATTTTTTATGTAGTGCTTTTTCCAGTAGACCTGTTCAAGCTCATCTGCTTTGATATTTAACAAGGACATCACACAGGTGATTCAGACTAATTTTTAAAAAGTGCATAAGGGTTTTTTACAAGGGGTGTGTGTGTGTGTCTTAGTCTGGCCAAGTCAGTAACTCTTGCTCTTTGTTGATTTTCCATCCTCATTTCTCACATTTGCACTGTTTGGACTTAACTGCAGACAGAGTTAACTATTACTAAAAGGTATTTCCTTTGGAAATGTAAATTTCCTTTGGAAATGTATTTCCTTTGTTTGCTGATTTTTAAGGTTTACGTGAGAGTTACTTTTTCTATTTGTTTGTTTGTGTTTGTTCTTTTTAACGAAAACCGTTATGGGGCCAAATTGGACTAGAATCACTGGGAAACGTGAACTAGAATCACTGGGAAACATGATTTTACTTTTTGCATGGCGTAGAGAGGATGTGAATTATTTGTATATACTGAAAGAAAAATCCTGCTTGGCTTACCAGGGTTGTATTTATATGAAAGCAGAGTTGATAGCTGAAGGATCACCACTGGTTTTCTGCAGTTACCTGCTTGCCAAAGACTGGCCTTCCACTGACCAGTTCTGCAGAACTTACAAGAATTGTAATTTATAAGGTAACTGAACAAGAGATTCTGGCAGTGCAACAGAATGTATTGTCCTGGTGAGTAATAGGAGTATATCATGGATATACTGGTGTGGTTATAATTGTGTAAAAGTTCATATGTATTTACTACAAATATATATTAGTGTTTGTGTGTGCATATACAGACAGACACGCAAATTTTAAAATTATGTGGAGTGATTTCTCATCTCTTTGGACATTTTCACCTGTGCATAAAGTGAAGTTTCGTTTGTGATGTTAACATTGTGCAGCATTGCCTAAGATGTGAAACGCAGAGGGCAGGATTTACCCTACTCATAGGTGGCTGCTACATGAGATACTGACTCAGTGACCTGGCAACTTGAATCAGCAAAGCATTTGTCTGCCTAATGTGTACATTCACTGGTGTCAACTTGCTCTATGCTCTGAAACAGGACAGCTGCCATATACACTGAGGTGACACCTTTCTTGATGCTGGTGTCACTCAACATTTGAAGTCCTATAGGAGGTGCCATGTACTGGCATTTTCCTCTGTGATCCTGGTCACACTCACCCCTCCTTTCCAGTCTGAAATGAGTGTTTCATTGCATCTAGTCTCAAATTTAGCTTGGCATACATCGGTCTTAAAGATCTAAGACTGAAGCTAAGTCCATGAACAGAAATGTAGTGGTGAGCCTGTCTAATGCAACCCTCTAGTGAAACTTTTGGTGGGAGGTCTGGGGTAGTTTTGTTTAAGTGTCTGCTGTGTGTCAAAGACTGGAGATGAGCCCTGTCCTCAGAGGATGCACAAGAAGTATCACAGTCATAATGAAAAAAACAGAAACAGGATAGTCCTTGCAGAAGCACACAGCTTTCATTTGATACTCATGGTCTCATGCATAAAACCTGACTTCAAGCTCTTTGTTCTTGCCTTCGTAGGTACTTCCAGTTAATCCCACTGTGTTTGCTTTCCTCTTCCTTGTAACTCAAACTGGGTTTTGGTTTAAATTGAATATATAGTTATTTTTATTTATTGTTTCCTTCAGTCCCTGATCTGAGTTTCTGCTTTAGAGATGCTCCTTGGCAGCCACGGGAGGGCAGTAGGTCTATGTGGAGAAGTACCAGCCATTTTAAAGTACTCTGCCGTGTGCCCCTTGTTTTTCAGAGAGGCTGAAGGCCCTGGAATCTCCTTCGTGGCAGGAAAAGAAGGAAAGGCAGGCAACCCACCCCCCAGCAGAGCTTTAGTTTTGGCCCAGCATGGGAGACACTTTCAGTGAGAACAAGCTCACGCTGAACCAGAAGTCATTTAAAACCAGCTGTTTTCAGTGTGATGCCATGTTCAGCACTGCAGTCCTGGGTGAGATGCTGCTGTTACATTGCACACTCCATTTTGTTTGGGTTCTCTCCCCCTCTTCTTTTTTTATTAATCCAGTCCTAGTTTCATTCCTTAAAGCCCCAAGCATAAGTCAGGGGCTCCTCCTGAGGAGCATTGCTAAATTCAATTTATTACATAAATAAAGATTTCTTCTGAGCATCTTCAAGAAAGAAAGGAATAATTATACTTACTGATGTGTCATTCTTCCTTTTCCAGTCTCCTGTCCCAGTAAGTCTTGCTAATCTGGGGGGAAAAAAGAGCACGCAGCTGTCATTCCAGCTCTTGGCACTGAGAAATCTAGGGACAAGCTAGATAATGTTGGATGGGCTTGGAGCAATGTGGTCTAATGGAAGATGTCCCTGCCTGTGGCAGGGGGGTTGGTACTAGATGGTTTTTAAGGTCCTCTCCAACCCAAACCATTCTATGATTCTCTGTTGTTTGTGTCCTCAGGAGTACCAGGGGGTACTTATTTTCTTGAACTCAGTTGCTTACTAAGAAAGCAGTCTGGAGAGATGTGGCATCTTTGCCAGAAGTTCTCCTACAACACCATTTGTATGGCCTCAACACACATTGTATTCCTCACTGGGTTTATCCTTTCTTCCTCTGCCATCAGTCAGGTAAAGTGATGTGAGCTGTTCTCATTCTACAAGTGGGAAACAAAGCAAGAGAGTAAATAATGGAATCATAGATCGGTTTGGGTGGGAAGAGACCTTAAAATAATCTAGTTCCATCCCCCTTGTATGGGACACCTTCTACTAGACCAGGTTGCTTTATCCAGCCTGGCCATGAACACTTCCAGGGATGAGCATCCACAGCTTCTCTGGGCAACCTGTGCCAGTGTCTCACCACCCTCACAGTAAAGAATTTCGTCCTAATACCTAATTTAAACTTACCGTCTTTCAGTTTGAAGTAATTCCCCCTTGTCCTACCACTATATGCTCTTGTAAAAAGTACCTCTTCCTCTTTCTTTTGGGCTTCCTTCAGGTACTGGCAGGCCACATGACCATGGTGGGTTTGAGCTTGGATACATAAGGAAGATCTGTCCACATCAGATCATGGCATCAAACACCATCACACAAGTTACTGTTATATCTTTTTTACATACTGCTTTGCTGCAGGTTTGCTATTACCCACCTTTTGCCACTCTTAAATGCAAGACGTTTCCCCTGAGCACTGCAGGAGTTAAGCAAATATGAACTGTTACCTTCTTTGTGCAACACATTTGACAGGTGGCCAAGAGCACAATTTGGGAGGTGTCAGTGCTCAGCACTATTTGTGGTTCACTATTAAAAAGATATAAATAAGCAGAGACTTGGAAGTGGAACTAGCTAAACTCCTTGATACAGAAACCTGAGACAGGTACAGGGCCAAATAGATGGAGTGGGAGTTTTCCAAAACTGGGAACTGTTTGAGCCCTATGAAATGCAGCCTGAGGTAAATGACAGCTCCCACAGCCAACTCAGGATTAGATTTGTGCTGAAATAAATGCCAGGAAGCCTGGCACTCCTGAACTTGCCTTGCAGAGGGGGATGGAGTAGGAAAAGCATTAGGCCTATTTTCTCCTGAATCACTGGTTTCTATGATTTCATTGAGATCTTGCTCACCCTGGTATAAAATACGAGTAACACCACGGCTAACTTGCATTTAAGCAGATCAGGAACAGTGCATAAAGTGAAAGTGTGGAAAACTGATCCAGCCTATTTAACTTATGCCATGCCATCTTCAACCTTTACAAAGCTTAATACAAGTATTCAAAATTCTCCCTGACTTCACAGAGCTGCATCTGTATATGAAAGAATATGAGCCTTCTTTCAAAACTGGTGTAAGACAAGCAAGATCCCTGGAGCTGAAGGTAGGATTCAGGATTATTTTAAAAGCTACTTATCCTGTGTATCAACAGTTAGTAGTAATAAAATGCCAGTAGCATTAGAACAGAACTGTTCCAAACAGGCATGTCATCCCTTCATCAAGCCAGAAAAGACATACCCTCTCTTTAAGCCCCTACCAAATACCTCTACTAGTCTTTGTGATATTCTGGGAAGTTCAGATTTGAGCTATTTTTGTTCTCCAGCTATTGTGCTAATAGTCTTCCTGAGTGTTCTGTGAGTTTCAAGAGGCATGAAAACTGTTTAACTTTGTTCTTTAATATGGAAAAGAATTGCCCTGATTTCTGCCCCGTGTGATGGACGTGGGAAAGCAAGAATGAAGTGGCAAATGCACCAAATGAGGACTTAAATAGGGTGGGGAAATGAGGGCATTTAGCATGTAAAGGGTTAAGTTACCTTCTATGCTACTCTTGTGTGCACATGCTATGTACCACTGTCATGAAATAGAAGCACTGCTGCAGAACAGTGAGAACATCTGTATTTCAGAAAAGGAGTAACATTTCCTATGCTGAAATAGGAAATGAGAAAGCAGATCACCAGCTAAACTGAAGCCAAAGTTGCTACAGTGCATTGAGTGGAGGGTGCAGGGTGTAATCACTGTCCAGGCTGCATCCTTAGATACTGTGTCTGGTGGGACTGCTGAAGGAAAGGGTCATTTTTGTGCTCACACCTTGGGCTCCTCCAGGCTAGACATCTCACAATGTCTGGGATTTGATGGGAGAGTGAACCTGCAGTGCTGGTTCTCACCACTGCTGTGCAGAAGGCAAACCTTTTTCCCTGCACACTAGCACAGAGCAGGTTGAAATTACTCTGCTGTGCTTCCACTGAGGTATTCCAAACACTTCTTTAGGCATTAGGAGCACGACAGCAGAAGAATGCCATTAACCCTATTTTACAGATAGGAGTTGAATAATTTGCTCAGGGTCAAATGAAAGGCTTAACCTGGATGTCTGGAGCATCTCTCAATCAGTCACTCCTACCAGAGGCTCGTTAATTGCTGGTGTCTCCCTCTTAATTGCACTCTGGTACGTGTCAGTCAGGATGTTCTGCCACCAGTCAGTCTCTCTCTGTCCAGGTATGCAGACACAGATGGAGATAGCAAAGGTTAGATTATGCAGTCCTGCTCAAATGGCCTCTGGAATTGGATGGATAGCCACAGCAAAGCAGGAAAAGGGTCAGTCAGCATCCAAAGGTAGCAACAATCCTGCTTTCCCATACTGGTTTTGGCTTTTGGTTTTTGAAGCCACAACATCCCTGCAGACTGACTGCTAGAAGTAAATTGTCATGACTATCTGTGAATCATCATCTGGCAAGTGGATGGAGGTTATGAGTTTGTTCATTTGCCACCCAGGCACTCAGAAACACCCTGAAGCTTTCCATGTCTCTGTCCCACACCTTGGAACAGTGGGGAAGGAAGCCAGGAAGCCAGAACAAGTACGGGCTTTCAGGGCAGTGAAAGAAAACACAGTGTTTTGGGGATGATTCCAGGCTAGGGCAAGGTGGCTCACTGCTCTTCAGCTCTGTGAGACATGGCACTGCCATGCCAAAAGCTGGGGCAATGGCTGAGTTTGGCAGCACACTTTGCCATTAACCAGCAGAACTATGATGACTAGTGTTAATTCTTAGTTCCAGTAAAGTGTTCAGAAATAATCCAGTTTCTCTCATGTTCTGTGGCCCCAGCCCACCTTTCCCATTTAGAACAACTCTGCCCAAACTGTTGAGATAACCCTTCTGTCCTTGACAAAAGGCTTTTCAGAGCGGCTAAATGCAGGCAAAGGACTTGTTTCTGTTTGCCTAGCTTCAAGATTAATTTGCCATGTTTGCCAAGAGGGTGAATGGCTTTGCCAGTTGTTATCTGTAAAGTGAATCCTGGCTGGAAGCTACAAGGAACTGAGCCTTTCCACCTTGCCCATGCAGTATCGTTTGAGGTACATGTAGACAATCAGGTGCCAAGGGGAGAGAGCAAAACACCAAACTATGTAAGCAAATGCAATTTACAGTGAGCAGAAACAACTGATCTGTCTAGTCCAGACAAAGAAGAATTACAGACTGAAAAATGTTTAATTGAGTCCAACAGAGAAATAGAAATGCCATGTTCTTGAGGCACACAGCTGCTAATCAGGCTACTGCACTCTTCAGCTCATTCAAAATGGCTTTGTTCAACACCCATAGAAAAGCACTGTTGTGCAACATGATTTGAACTGGCAAGTATAATATTGTGAATGTTTTACTGTATAAATTGCTAAGGTGGCATGGGCAACGGTCCTGTCCTTGCCCTGCACTGTCCCACACACTAACCCAAAGGCAAGGACTGGTATCCCTTTCTTCCATGTAGTGCTTTTATCTGCACCTCTTCACCTGGCACTGTCCTTCTCTTAACGTACTCCACCCTCACAGGCTTGTCTCCAATTTCCAAAGCACCCAGGACCCACTTGGGACCCACATGGTGAAGCTGGGAGAAGAGGTGAAGTTTGGGTGGCATGAAGCACAGCCATGCCTAGCGTGGTAGAGTTTCCATGGTGTGCTGCACAGCCCTTTCTGGCAGCCTCTTGTCACTGAGGAACATGGTGTAGCTTAGGCTTGTCATGGCTTGTTACCACCTCACCCTGACAGCAGTACCTAGTTTTGTTTTCTTTCATCATCCTCCCTTCCCCAAAGCAGCTCCTTTCTGGGTGATATGGAAAGGAGGGAGGTGTGAGCAGGGGCACAGAGAGGCAAGGCAAAACATACGGGGCAAAGGGAAGGTTTTTGTGTTTTCTTCACCCTCCCTGTTTTTCAATTAGGGGACATGACAGCCCTTCAGCAGTCCTCTCTCCTCCACAGAACCTGACAGCCACCTCTGCTCACCTCCTCCCAGCCACGGGTCTCAGAGCCCTCCAGAAGCTCCACTGGCATTCCCTGCCTTCTCCAGCTGTGCAGAGTAAGGCTGCTCACTGAAAGTTGCAGAAGGAAAATAGAGGTGAGAATCATGAAATTTCTCTGTGGTGACCAGTGACATGACCTGACGGAATGGCATAAAGTCATGTTGGGGGGGGGTTTAGGTTAGACATTAGGAAAACGTTCTTCAGCCAGAGGGTGGTTGGGCACTGTAACAGGCTTCCCAGGGAAGTGGTCACAGCACCAAGCCTGAGAGAATTCGAGAGGTGTTTGTCATTGCAGTCAGGCACATGGTGTGAATCTTGTGGCGTCCTGTGCAGACCTAGAAGTTTGACTTAATGGTCCTTGTGGGTCCCTTCCAACTCAGCATATTCTGTGATTCTAGGAAATATCTATCCTGCTCCCTGCACTTTATCTTCCTCTTGGACAGAAAATATTCATCTTGAGAACTGCCACACCATCTGACAGCACTAAATCATCTTAAAATTAAAGTGCTGACTGAAATGGCATCTCGTCTCTGTACCTTTGCAGTGAGTGGAGAGAGAAAAAGGAAGGACAAGTGCAATGAATGCCAGAATGCTTTAGGATGAAAATACACAGTTTGGAAACCAGAGCAGTACTGAGCTTCACAAAAATAGCTCATCATTTGGATGCTATGATGATACTGGATGTGCATCTACCATTGACTGAGTCAGTAAGATGCCATTTCTCTGAGAGCTCTTGCTCTCATTCTTGGACATAAAGCCATATAAATAATGTATGGTACAAACAGCATCACTGACACCTGCCAAAGTTTTGAAATACAAGCTAACTACTAAAACCAAACCACCTGTCCAGTGACTTCCACTTGAGTTGTTCCACTTCATCATCCCTGTTGATGAATGTCATATGTTGATGGAATGCCATAAATCTACATAGTCAGAGAAGAAATTCCATCTGCCCTGAAGAAATCACATTCTAGAGAAGATGAGTGAGCTCAAGGCAAAACCCCTCAAGAGGTAGCTCATCTGAGCCTCAGAAGTTGCTTGGAGAAGGAGGACTGAGGGAAACACTTCCAGAGCAGTTTTTGCTTTGTGGTTAGCTGTATGAACATGAGAGAAGGATGGTGACGTATATTAGAGATTCCTAGAATAATTAAGGTTGGAAAAGACCTCCAAGTTCATCAAGTTCAACCATACATATTGTGGTTGGAGAAACAGCTTGGGCCTGTCCTACGCAAGAGAATTTCTGAGTGTTCTCTGAACAGCCTGGATACTTGTTAACCTAATTACATGACCAACTGCTGCTTAATTGAGGCTCCATTAACTTTTTTTCTGGAGGTCAGTAGTCTGCCTACTAATATTCTGTTGCAATGGAGCCCTTCTTACTGCAAGGCCCAAAGATCCTTCCAGGCTCTGGTTCTCTAACTTTTTCTGTTTGTAGAAGTTTAGCCCTTCTGGCTCATTCCTCTCTCTCTGTTCCTCTCTGGGAATACGTCTCACTTTGTACAAGGCTTTGAGGAAGTCAGCTTTCACCAGGTGCTTCAGTCAGCATCAGCACTGGCAGAGGTTTATTTGGGTGTTCCCTGGCACCCAGTAAATGGTGAGCTGATCTCTGGTGAGCAAACAGACTCTTCTCAGAACTAATAGTGAACAGGAGCAGGAAGATCCCACCCAAGGGACCCTGCTGGAAGTCACAGCCAGGGAGTCTTGGGCTTGCCCTTCCCAGTGCCCTTCTTGCTGCTCCTACCCCAGACCTGCAGCAGAGCTGTTTATGCACCCCATTAAATTGCACCATTAAGCCCTTCATTACACAAAGATCAACAAGCAATATGGAGTGGGTATAGGATGGCACAGCTAAAGCATCTGCTGTGGAGTCAGGACTTCCAGCTGCTACATGAGGCTTTCCCACTGACTTACAAAATTAGGATATTTTGAGAATTAAATGATCCTGAACATACCATTTTAACATTAGTAGGGGGAAGCCTCTGGTGGAGTGTGACTCCCACACTAGTTAAATTGTAATTATTTGTAATTTAATTTATTATAATTTTGATGATATATATTATGAGGATAGATAAATCATTGTAGTATTTATAGCTTTATAATAATTATATAGCTTTATAATAATTAATATTACCATAATAAAACTCATAATTATTTAATTATAATTTAATAAAAGACTGATTTATATTCTCCTCACAGCTGTAAATTTCTTGCTAGAAATGCTCACAGAAATGTTTCTAGATAAGGCAGTGAGTATGTTGAAATTTGACTGAACAGAACACTGCCAAGCAAGCTACAAGAAGAAAATGATAGCTGTATTGCCAAAAATGTGTTTTAGCTGATTTATTAATAATGTTCACTTCTCATAGCTAATCAAGAGACTTCTCAAGGTCTAGGAACTTGCTTTTTCACAGGACTGCTTTGGCTTGCTCTGAAAATTCAGCTCTCCACTGCACACACCTCCAAAACAGTGCAGGTCTATAGCACAAAAATTACATGAGATTTAGACACTCGTGCAAAACCTTTTAACCTGCAAGAACCTCATTCTGCTGTCACATCCCACTGGAGGCACTAAAGCATGAATAGATGTCAATGTTTAGGTATTTACAAAGAAGTTTCATAGAATAGTTTGGGTTGGAAGGAACCTTAGAAGTTTGACCAGTTCCAACCCTCTGCCATGGACAGGGGACACCTTCAACTAGGCCAGGTTGCTCAGAACCCCATCCAACCTGGCCTTGAATACTTCTAGGGAGGGGGCAGCTACAGCTTCTCTGGGAAACCTGTGCCAGTGCCTCACCACCCTCACAGTAAAGAACTTCTTTTTAATATCTATCCTAAGTCTGCTCTCTTTTAGTTTGAATCCATTCCTCCTTGTCCTGTCCCTACAGGCCCTTGTAAAAAGGGCCCCTCTATAGGGACTAGATTTCTTCCCTCTACCCTGCTTGGAAGGACTTTATGTGTTAATGTTTGCATAGCACATTCAGCAGATCAGTTTCTACACAAACCCTGCCCACATTCAGTGCCTGGATGAAGCTGCTGTTTCACCTACACTGCTTTGGTGGAGGGCACAAAACCAGAATGGGGCAGCCTGGGCTGATCCCCACAGGATTCCTGTCCACGTCTCCTGCCGTTGGACAAGGCACAGTTTGCACATGGCCTGACTGCATATTTGTCTGGGATTTGGATGGGACTGGAGGAATGCTCCATTCTCATTTCCTCTTGCTGAACTTTCCCATTAAATAAAATGAGTAAGGCTGAAGAGAGAAGACAAGAATATACATAATGATTGGGGTCTCAGTGTGTGGGTGGGGTGCTGTTAAGTCTTCACAAGCAGAGAAGGGAACCTGAATTTGAACACCCCAAAGCCCAGAGGAACAGCCAACAAGGCTGTTACATAAACCATCAATACCCTTCCTGAAGAAAAGGATCATTCCCTGGTCTAGTTTCCAAGTACAACACTCTGCCCCTTCCTTCTTTCAGGATCGAAGGCTGTCAATCTCATAACTGATAGCACTAAACCAATCCCAAATACTGACAATATTTTTTCTCTCTTACCATTTTTCCTCAGTTTACAGGGAGATCTGTCATCGAACAACTCTCTCAGCACTTCACATATGTCGTGTTGAACTTTTTATTCAGGATTGTGGACAAAGTAGACAACCGTCCCCACAAAAATTAGCCTCTGGATTCTGGATTGAGTCCTGGGTGTCCTGTCCCTATTCCCCTTAAGAACTAAAAAGTAACAAAGAAGGACATACACTATTTTTTCCCAGCAGCTTCAGTCCAGCTTTCAGTCTTACCTCTTTGCACTCCAAATTAGGTGGGAATACAGACGCTTTTCTCTTCTTCGTGTACAGAAACAGCTCAAATTCAATAGGTCTTTTAAGGCTGCAGAATGTCTGGCAGCAGAAAGCATGATGCAAATTGAACAGCAGTGGTAGAAATATCCAATGGTTTACTACGTGTGAATAAGGGAAACCAGCGAGGCCTGTCTTTGAGAGATGGTTAGAGCTTCACCCGGTGCTTGTTCTGCCTCCATCTCAAACTTCGGCAGCTTGGTCATGCAGAAACCTTCCAGTTCTCCGTGCTCAGCACAGTGAGTAAGATGTTTCACAATTAATGCTGAGCTGACGCAAGCAAAGTGATGTTACACAGAACCTGAGCACTGACATCGAAATTCAGTACAGGAATAGATAAAAGGGTGTCGTTAGAAAAGACACCTAAAACTTATCTCTTTCCAGATGACAGCATATATGATCTTTCCTTTATTAGAAATAGTATGAACCTAACCACAAATAGAAAAATTAATTTGTGTGAATTTTTGTACAGTTAAACCCCTCTACACACTTAAAGCAGACCATTTATCCATTTGCCTTCATCACAAATCCACAACATCCACAACTCATACTGACTTGGATACAGGTCCTCTGGCATGGATTTAAGTGCTCAATTCAAGCTACTAGTTAGCTGAAAAGGTTGGTCAAAGCAAGCAACTGATAATGGTGAAATTAAAGCTCGGGGCTGTTTGTTGGTCACTCCTGCAAGTTATGCTACAACTAGAGAAGGATTATGAATCCTGTTTGGTTTAGGAAGGAATGAATGATTTAATCTCCAAACCTCATCCGAATGTACTCCTGCACTGATGCAGCCATGTGGCAAATGCACCAGAATGACTGTACTGTTATTTTTCAGACGGGAAAGTTGCTGACAGGCGGGTGCTTACCAGAGCATCCAGACAAGGACGGAGATGGCTGTTGCTGTGAGCCCCTTGTAGCCTCTGTGAGACGCTACATTCCGGGGATGGACCTGCAGGAACAAGGCACTGCATTTGTTTTCAACGTGCACACGAGCATTTCCCAACATTAATAGTTCCCAATGCCTGTGCGAGACAATGCTTTGAAAAACCACACAGGCAGCCACAAACAAAGGTTTCCCGGACACGGAGAGCCACGAATTGGGAGTTGGTCCCTTCGCCTGGTATTTCCCTGGAGCCTGCCGGGCGCGGGGCTCCTGCCCATCTCCTCACGCACATTAATGGGGACTGTGGGACCGCCGGAGCGGCGACCCCCCGGTCTTCTCGAGCCCATCTCAGCCGTGGGGCGCGAGCGCCGCCCACCACATCCTTTCCCACCGCGGGACTGCCCTCCCCCTCCTCTGCCAGCCGGGACCGCGGCGAGACGCCACCACCTCCGACTGACACCGCGACCGGGCGGTCCCCGTTCGCTACAGAAGCCCAGGCGAGGAGAGCCAACCCAGCACCGACAGACGGCGGCTGTCGCCGCCCCGCTCGCAACACACGCTCCTCACGCCTCACCCGGCTCCCCACCCCCCTCCTCACGCCTCACCCGGCTCCCCGCACCGCCCCCCTCGCCCACCGCCGCACGGACCTCACGGGCCTCACGTCCCCCTACAGCTGCCGCGCGCGCCGCGCCGGGCCCGCCCCGCATCGGCCGGAGCCCCGCCCGAGCCCGCCGCCCATTGGCGGAGGTGCGGGGCGCACGGGCTCCACCAATGGGAACGCGGCGGGGGCGGGGCGCGCGGCC